>JAPKLX010000011.1:5331221-5458269 GCA_026898415.1 Leonotis leonurus
AATCGTGCTATAGTTTCTCAACCAAAATTTCCACCAGTGGCGAAAAAATAATGCATGTGTCATTTTCCGGTCGTCTGAAAGTTTTGGGCATGTCTGTCACATATGGGAAATGGAATCATTATCGGAACATTTTATAAAGCATGCTTAAAATCAAAATCAAGTTAAGCTTGCAATTTTTTTGGTGAACAACCTTTTATGTATGATTTTTATTTACATATTTTTAAATTATTTAGATATGCATAGAAGTTAAAATATGATTGAATATTTGAAGGATAAGATTATTAAATTTGTTCAAAATTGAACATTTCATCATTTGTCCGTCAAAATAAACATTAGATTAGTTTGTATTATTTTTATAAATCAATCCTATCATGCAAAGTAAACTCTACCCTAATAAAAAGCCTAAAAACCTTTTAATCAGTCACAGGCACATGATTTTGCATATGCATTTTGAAGTTCCATTCTTGTTGCCGGGTCTTATCATCTCTGTTTGTCAAAAGAAAATAAAATTAGACTTGGTTTATGACATGCCTTAACTAAATCCACCACGGGAGGCGCTAGTGAGGTGCGCTGCGCACGAGTGGCACCCATGGTTTGTGTTATTTTATATGTTCTTGATTTTGGTCACATATATTATAAGGGTAAAAGTAATATACACTTTAATAAGTAAAAGATAAAAATACCACTTAAAATAAAATATAAAAAATACACACTTGAGCACATAGCAATTTATGTGGACGTTTTTACTAAAACTCGGGTCAAAACCTATTGACTTGGAGTCCATTGAAGTAAAAGTAAGGTTTATTCCTTATAGTGTTTGGTTTTTTCTTTTTCTCCTTATTCTCTCCCACCTTAGTTACGGCTGCTAACCCCTCCACGTGCGACTGACCCTCCTTCTCTGACGACCCAATGTCAACTTAGTTTTTTTCCTTTCCTTTTCTTTTTGATTTTTTTGCATTTTTTTTGTTTCGACTGTATTTTTTTTTATTTTCACTTAATACATACTACCTCCGTCCCACTAAGCTTAACACAATTCCCTTATTTGGACGTCCCACTAAACTTGGCACATTCCTAAAATAGTAAAAGTTATCCGGTATCCCTTTAAAAAGGTGTGGACCCTACCACCTTTATCACTCTTACACTACTTTATACACTCCCCTTAATAACCGTGCCCAAAAGTTTTGTGTCATGCTTATTGGGACGGAGGGAGTATTATATAATATATAGTACTCCATCCGTCTCGTTAAAACGACTTGTTTTCCTTTTTGAGTTGTTCCACTAATATTGGTTTGTTTCTAAAAATGACAAGAAGTAACCTTTTAAATGTCTGAACCTTATCACCTTTTCATCTTTTGCACTAATATTTCATGCAAAAAAAGTTCAACTTTTAAAATGTCTGGATACTATAACCCTTTCGTCTTTTACATTTTACGTGGAAAAAAGATTCAAGCTGCTTTTAGCGGGATGGAGTATGTACTTATGTTCGTAATTTCATATTTTGTCTTTTTTTTTTCGTTTTTATTTTTATCTATATATTATATTATATATATGTTTGTGCCCTTGTAATATATATTATATTTATGGCATTTATATGTTATGTGTGTCTATGTAAGACTTGAATCTAATGTTTTGTGTTATTTTAGATCATTTCTTATTGGTTAAGTTCTTGATTTTGGGCATATATATTACTCCGTCCGTCCCATTAAAGTAGTCCCATTTATTTTCCCAATGAGTCTACTTTATGGGAAAAGTGGGACTACTTTAATGGACGGTTGGAGTATATTTTTTATAATTTGTTAAGTATCTGCCGTAAATCTTCATATGTCATGCCATGCTCGCCTGATATGTTTTTGACAAAATGCCATGACATGCCATCAATTACATTGACCCAATTATATCAATTTCATCTGAGTTTATGTGAATTTCCTCAGAAATTATATAAATTTCATATATGAGATATTTGACGTCTTTATACATTTTGTTTGACTTGGATCAATTTGTTAAATGTCTTCCATGGCGGCGCCATGGCAGATGGTAGTGGCATTTTTTTAGAATTCCGCCACCCTGTCACTGGGATATGACACATTTTCTGTGGCAGTGTATGGCAGCCGCCACTGCCATGGCGGTTTAAGTTGAAATGACGGTTAAATTCGGGTCAAAACCCATTAACCCCACCCATTTAGCCCATATTTAAGTAAAATTAGGGTTTCACTTTAGAATTTTAGATCTTCTTCCTCCTCTCTTCCCTCCCACCTGATAACCACAGAGTGGCCGACCTCGTCCACAGGGCCACCGGCAGCGGCAGACCCATTGGTTACCCCTCTCGGGAGGTGGCAACTTGGCAGGTGACAAGGAAGAGGGAGAGTGATTTGCTTCATTATATTATAATGAAGAAATTGATGATGATTACATTGGAATTGATGAGCAGGGGAGCATATTTGATAGATATATTTTATATTTATGCTTATGATTTTGTGGATTTACGCTTGAAACTTATATGTTATGGAGTCGAGGGAGTTAAGATTTATGAGTTTGTGTGTGCAAGTTAGTCTTGAAACTCATGTTTTATGTTATTTTTTCATTTCTTATTGTTTAAGTTCTTGATTTTTGGCATATATATATATATATATATTATATTTTATATAATTTTCTAAAATTTCACCATAACCTTCCATACGTTACGCCATATTCTCATGGTGTTTTTTTGGCAAAACGTCATGACCTGTCATCCGTCATCAGTAACATTGATTTGGATACAGGCTACATTTCTTCATAAAGGATTTGATGAGATACGGAGGCTTGGCTTCAGAAGTGAAACAGAACAGGTTTCTATGTCTTCCTAATTTTTTTCCTCATTTGCTCGAGATCCCATTTCCTGAAACAAGTCTATACTTGTGGTAGTCAGAGTGACTAATCTGTACCTTTTTGTTTCAATATTTCAGTTAGTACGGCTTGCTTCACCCACTGGGGAAACTGGAATGCTTGTGGTCGACTCAGTGGTGTGTGAAAATTTGAAATTATTTCATCTTCTTTGCCGACAGAAATTTTTGGTGTCTTTTATGTTGGTATTGTAAGAATCAAGTGTGTACTTGATACAGGTGCCAGGTGGTCCAGCCCATAAGCATTTAGAACCAGGTGATGTGCTGATCCGATTGAATGGGGAGGTATTGTATTGTTAACGAATTGCATCTTTACTTGTGATTCAATTGATCATAAGTGGGAAAATATAATGGGGGTGTTGGTAGTCTCTGTGAGGTCCTGAAAACTAGAGGGATGAAAAAGGCATTGAACATAGGAACTGATCAATCTTTTACAGATAGAGGTTTTAAGTATTTTGCTTGGTTATGTTTTACCCATTAAATTTAGTGCGTGTAGTCATGGACTTTGGAATTTTATATTTGATGAAGAAAAGGCTAAGAAGTACGTCTCCTGTTTAATTTTGAATCATACGGTTGTAGATATGCAGATTAATTCATTTACCTTAACCCAATCATATATGCTATTCTTAATCATACCAATGTAGTTCTTCAAGATACTTATTTGTTTTAATGGGACTAAAACTCAAAATTAAACTTTTCTACATGTTGAATTTCCTTTGTTCTTTAGTATTTATACTATAGAAATCTGGAAATCTGTTCAAGTGATGCATTCCTTTGCTGATATTTGAGTAAAGTTCAGGAAAAGAGATCACAAATTTCATCAGAGTTCTAACAGTTTTAAGGTCCAACATTATCACTAATCGTCCTGCTTTCTTTTTTGACATTATCCTGGATCGGAATAGAGTCATAATGTTTGTGTGGAAGGATCACATTTATCCTCAATGTAACTTAAAAGCCAGAAATAGGGATAGATATTCTATTTTTTCTTCTGCAGGAGCTTTATACCCCACTATGTCTTGGCATTGTTCCTTGCTATTTACAATTTTATGTAATTATGTTCAATAGCATTAGATGTTTTTCACCAATATTTTCAGATGCCGGCCTTATCTTTCTCCTCTTCAATTAGTTAAATTAAGAAACTTGATACAGGTGAGTACCCAGTTCCTTAAGATGGAGACTTTGCTTGATGACAATGTCAACAAGAAGATCGAGCTCCAGATTGAAAGAGGTGGTAAGCCCGTGACTGTGGACTTGACGGTGAGCATATAAATTTCTCCTCTTAAAATTAGCTTACTTGACTACCCTTTTCCCTTTTAGCCGTCTCCTTTGATTCAATGATTTATTTGTAGTAAAAACTCCAGTATATCCTCTAGAGAAGATTTTATTATCACACTGTTATTACTAACATTCTTCTCTGATAGAATGTTCTTCTGAATTTCTAAAATGAGCCCTAGCTCAATAGATTTTGCATAGTTTCCTGGTCATATATAATTTGAATTTGTAGATTGGTCCCATGTACTTGACCTTCTTTGACATATTCTTGTTTCTTCTATCTTATATCATGTATCTCCCTCTTGTTGAACTGGTAATAGAATAGTTTTGAAGCTTCTTGTATGTGTAGAGTTCAAGTAATTATATCTTGATTTTTGTCTTGAGACAAAAACTTATGGAAAAATGCAATTAATTTTTGAAGCTTCCTGTATGTGTAGACCAATGTTTGACCTACTGTTGCATCTTTTCCCATTTCCTCAAATTTCAGGTTCAGGATTTACACTCTATCACGCCTGACTATTTTCTTGAAGTGAGTGGTGCTGTCATACACCCTCTCTCTTACCAGCAGGTTGGCTGATTACATTACACTCTACTCGCTGGGGTTACTGGGATTGCTTTTCTTGCTGTGATGTCGTGATCTTATGCTATGAAGGCTGATAATATTTAAAATCCCCAGTTTAAAATGTTTGGGGGAAGTAATTTGGATGAGTGGGAGTGGGTGATTAATGGTTAATCTGCTGAATATCAACTACAATTCTCCATCTGTCCGAACTTTTGTTTGACTTATCTATCTTATAATACAACAAAATGTACTTCTCGGTGGTAAAAAAAAGTTGCCTTAACAGTATAATGTTTAAAGTCGAACTCTTGAGAGCAACTCATACTTGCAAGATGGAAATATTTATTTCATGCTAGATTAAATCCAATGTTGTATTGTTAGTAGTACTGTAGTAGTTTTTTTTAGCTGATCAATGTAACCTTGATTGGCGAACTTTTATTTGAATACTGCATATAGTAAAGAACTAAAGAAGTATTTGGCTCTTGAGTTTTCTAAAAGATATTATGGAACTATAATTGTTTCTGCTTTGGCCTAGTGAAGAGTGCTTGGAAATGCAGTGTGTTTTATGCCTTTATGTTTCACACTGTTATCTACACGCTAGTTTACTTTATGCATCTCATCTTTCTATTTGTCATTTTTAGAGGTCTTGCCAACTATTGTAAAAAATTCCAGATGCAAAAGATGATTGACTAGAAGTTTAAGATCAAGGTATTTGAAGGTTCAAACATGCTTTTCCACATTAGAAAAATTAGACTATGTTGCTTTAATATTACCTCCATTGATCATACAACAAAATTATCTCATGATGGTTCATTAAAGGGAAGTCGAAATATCTGCTGTGCATCTCTCAGTATATTATTTTTTAAAATGATGCTCTCCGTCCACAAAGAGTGTACTATGAGGGAGTCGGCACGAGTTTTCAGAAAAAACTCTTAAGTATGTTTTTAGTGGAGAAAGGAGTCCTCCAAGACTATATGTGAGCTTTATAATATTGAGTGTTTTGTGGGACCCTGTCAAAGAAAAAGAACAATACACTCTTGGTTGACATCCCAAACGGGTTATAAGAGCACACTCTTTAGACGGAGGGAGTATATAGTTCTTCAAGAATCAAGACTGCACATGATTAGTAGGTCTGTTGCAGAGATGGATCTGATTGTCAAGTAACATTTAGTTTAGCACAACACATTGAGAGTGACATATAACCTTCTTTACTAGTTTCAGCACTTCTACTGCATGGTTGTAGGGATTATTTGAAGTTGTGTATATACATTTTGATATAGATCTTGTATTTATTGATTAAAAATAATACTCCCTCCGTCTCACTTATCTTGACACATTTTATTATTATAATACACTTAGTGAATAAAAAATGTGCCAAGATAAATGGGACAGAGGGAGTATAATTTAAGATAATGAAGATAAATTATCTCAATGACAGAAAATTCTGATATATCTCATATTCTCATTTACAAGTCAGAGGCTTGATGGTTTTCTATGTATAAAAAGCTGTGCATCTTATAGTTGGCAATTTGGCACAATCTTGTTTTGCTTCTTCGAACACACAGAATCCTGCTTTAGATGTGGTTTGCAATAATTTTTCAATCTTTTTACGAGCTAGAAGTTTACAAAGACATGTGCAAATCCGGAGTCCCAGAACTTTACTAATGATCAAATTGTATTCTATAGCTCTAGCACACATACACACAAACTATCTACTGCAAAATTTTATACTGCTGTCCGCTTATGTAGCAGAGAATCTGTCTTCACAATTATTTCTGCTATCTATACTTGTAATATGAGGAATTTATTTCAGGCCTTAAGTCTAATTGGTTGGTGCAACCCTTTAATAGGCAATGTAAGAAAATCCGTAGATGACAGGAAGACTTATATATTCCAGGAGAAAGACTAAATTACTGTCCTTGACATTGTCATATAATAGCTGACAAATATAAGAGAGAGAAATTGAAACTTAGAAACTGAGTAGGAGGAAAACCGATAGGGAAGAGAACATCAGAGCTGATAACAGCTGCTATCTTCTGTCTTATGCCTTAAGGTTCATGTGTGTTACTGCCTGGATGATGAGTCTCTTGTAGCTTGTTAGTGGCTGATTGGACCAATTCTTTTGATCAATTTTAATGCTCAATGTGTTTACTTTACACTTTTGTTGAGTATTTTAATGACCTCCTAATTGGTCTCTTGTGTAACTTTTCATTTGTACAGGCGAGGAACTTCCGTTTCCAATGCGGTCTCGTATATGTTGCTGAACAAGGGTATGCAATTTTATTCTGTATGTTCCGCGCATTGGTTACTTATGCCAATTTCTCAGTCTCTTAAGGTTTCAAGAGATATTGAGGTTGTACCAGATAAATTACTGATTTGTTGGTTTCACAGGTGATCTTGGCGTAAAAAGCATCCACAACCAGAACATTATCTATATATATAAGTGTTTAAAAATGTACATGAAATAAAACACTTATGAAATATGTTGTGGAACAACATTTGATTTTTATATTTTTCTGTAATTTGAACTGAATATAACAAGTTATTTCATTTGGAAATGTCATCCAATTAATATCATTATTTGTTCATTTGGTGGCTAATTAATCATGTTATAGAAACTTTAACAACTTCCAGACCAAATTATGCAAAAAATTGTGTAAATTATTAATCAGTTCAAGGAGTCATCTGGGTTGATGGTTCAACCGGTTTTACCTGGTCACATTAGGTCATCAATGAACTTGGTATTACAATAAGACCGGGCCTTATGACTGATTTACATTTTAATCAATTGGATGGGTCTTTCAGTTTTGGGTTGAAAAATTGGTTGAAATGCGATTCCCCTTCATGAATGATCATTAGACTGGGATTTACACTTACTTCTGTTAAGTCTAGCCTTCTATATTAAGTGGGACATTTGGCATTGTAGGTACATGCTATTCAGAGCTGGAGTTCCTCGCCATGCTATTATTAAGAAGTTTGCTGGTGAAGACATAACAAAACTTGATGACTTCATTTCTGTGCTATCCAAGTTATCAAGGGGTGCAAGAGTACCATTGGAGTATATCAGTCATACTGATCGTCATCGAAGAAAGGTACTCCTGGTGGCTTTGAAGTACAATGTTGGATATAACTTATTTGGCATGTCTAGAATAAGCAATCCAACTAGTGATACATTTCCCTATGTCCTTCCTCTGGTTCATTCTGCAGCAATAAATTAAACTCTCTGTTCTTTTTTCTGAATGAAATGGTAAGCATTTTGAGAATGTGACCTTATAGCATGCTTCAGTTGATGATTGTTTGGTATGGCCATGACTGTATACATATCTTGTTTCATTTCAGAGTACATACTTAGGGAAATCAAAGTACTTGATATGTATTCTCTCGGGTGGGAAATTGGGTGGCATTTTGTCCTTGGATATCATGTTCATGTTTCTTCTTGCCATCAGGCCTGCTCTTTGTCCTCCTTGGAGACTGTCATATGGTGGTGGACAAGCAACTTAATGTTGTGGCTCATTTTAATTGAATATGATTCTCTCTGCTGGTTTAGCCCTGAATTGCACATGGGTCACCGACCTTTTCTCTTAAACTTCACTTCATAAATTAGCAGAACTGTGGACCATAACGAAAATATGTAATCAGCTGCTGCTGCGTTAAATAATAGTTGAGATATTTCTGGTGGCTAGCTTGTAGGTTTCTGTTAATTAATTGTGTAATTGAATGTCAAAGATCTATATGAGATCCTTTGAGAGAATTAATGATATTATTCAAATAGGACATGAAGCATATGAAACTTGAAAAATAACTAAAACTTCCAGATGTGGCAAAACACAGAGGATGAAGACATAAATAGGACAGGAGCTTGCCAGGGTAACATTGGTGGGACATGAAAATAATTGGGTTTTCTGGTTTATGATATGTTCTAATTAGTAAAATCAATAGAGAAGGGGGAAATTAAAACTGGACAAAGTCTAGAAGCGTGCAAAAGGCTGTCACTGAGTTCTTTGAGCCCATCTCCGGAATGCTATTACTGTATCCCAATCATCA
Source organism: Leonotis leonurus (assembly GCA_026898415.1). Classification (NCBI taxonomy): domain Eukaryota; kingdom Viridiplantae; phylum Streptophyta; class Magnoliopsida; order Lamiales; family Lamiaceae; genus Leonotis; species Leonotis leonurus. The sequence goes on from JAPKLX010000011.1 coordinate 5,339,976, forward strand.
AATTTTAAATAAGATATTTTGTCACTGATTTTGTTAGCTACCATAAGATTCTTTGGATTGATGCTTGTTTGTTTTTTGTTGTTTTTAAGGTCTTTGCAGGAAACATAATGTTTTTATAAATTCCAGTTTCCTTAGGACCGTTACACTCATATTCTCTTTTCGTTGCTATAATCTCGACGAGGATGTTTGGTACTTTGATACATTCATATATAGTAATTAATAAATAATAATGCATATCATGCACTTTTCTGTTTTGTGTTGCATTACTCTTGATCCAGGAAGATATCCCAAATGAACTGATTTTTTTTTTGTACATGAATTATTTACATGCTTAAAGACTTGAAGTGCCATCTTTTTAGATTGTATACATATAATATTTCTCTGATACGTATGATTATATATATATATATGTTATTTTGCTGCAGTCTGTCCTGGTTACAGTTGATCGCCATGAATGGTTTGCACCTCCTCATATATACACTCGTAATGACAGTACTGGTTTGTGGAACTTGAAGCCGGTTTCACCATTAGACTCTTCTACTGAACACGATCTAGCAACCAATTTGGTTTTATCATGTTCTGCTGAGGTTACTCCAATGGAACATGCACATCAATGTGTTAGCCAAGAACTGATGGATGGTGTCGCTAGTATGGAAACTAGTTCTGAACAAAATGATGATGGACCACACTCTGTGGATGAATCTGATACTGGAACCAAAAAAAGAAGGGTGGAGGATGATTCTGCTGATGGTATTTTATCACCTGGCTGCTCATTGCATGAACCCCGGGAGGAACGTTTGGAGGAGACTGGGCCAGAAACTGAGACAATTCCTAGAGATTTTCAAGGTGCAGCAGCTGCAGCAACTAATGCTTCGGTAGCTGAGCGAGCTATTGAGCCTACCCTAGTTATGTTGGAGGTAATATAATTACTTCAATAACTTCTCCATTACTTTGGGCTCTTTCTTTGATCATTATAATAGGAATAATATCTATTGAGTGAGCTAATGATTGGGGCTATTTTGCTGATGTAACTGGAGGGGCTGCTTGACTTGGAGGACTTATAAGATGACTACTATAGGAGATTCTAAGAAAGTTGGGGTGGGAAGCTGAGGACAGGGGTGTTAATTAATTTTTAGGAATCCTTTTCCCTGATATAGCTCTATAAGCAACACTGTAGAAGTGGCTAGGGGCCAATTGGGGATTATTGCAGACTCATGTTTTCTTAATGCCACCATTAGCTTTTCCTTGAGTTGTTTCAATCAAGTATTCTTTTGGAAAAAGGAGGTAAGGTCATGATTATATCAACTTTATATTGAAAAAGTTAGTCTTGGTGGTTGGCGCCTAACAAGTAACTAATTTGGTTTAGGTCATTGGAAGCGATGGGTGATCCTTGCCTAGCAATTAGGCACCACCTAGTTTGAATTTTTCTGTATTGATATTGGATTTGTTCTTGGGGGGTTGTGCTGGCTGGTAAATACTTGTGATCTTGCTCATTTATAACGAGTCAGCAAAGCATCAACCAGGATGTATAGTAGTCTTTGCTTGCTTAACTTTATTGTCTTAATCAGGGAAACGAATGACTACCTCATATATATGAGGTGGTCAAACCTAAAATCAAATATATACTACATACTGTTGGTAAAGGAAAGTGGACATTTAATTGTCTGTACTGATATGGACTTTTACAATTTCAGGTTCACGTGCCATCATCTTGTATGCTTGATGGTGTGCACTCACAGCACTTTTCTGGAACTGGTCTTATCATCTATCATTCTCAAAACATGGGATTGGTTGTTGTTGATAAAAACACTGTTGCAGTGTCTGTCTCTGATGTCATGCTGTCTTTTGCTGCTTATCCAATTGAAATTCCTGGCGAGGTAATATTGTGTTTAGTTTTTATGTAGTCTATTAGCAGTTTTATTCAGCACTCTAGTAATTGTTCACAGGTTGTTTTTCTCCATCCTGTGCACAATTTTGCACTTGTTGCTTATGACCCTTCTGCTCTTGGTGCTGGTGCTTCGGTAGTTCGAGCTGCTGAACTTCTTCCTGGTAGGTTGTGTGAATTGTGCTACCAGATACATGTTTTTTTTTTCTCTCTGTAGTCCAATAATTTTAATGTATGTGCTCTTAATATATTAGTCTCGTGCATAATTCATGCAATGCTATACACATTTGAAGATGTTTGCCCAATTATTGTTCAAAAGACTATGAATGGAGAAAATAGTTTGGAAAAGATATGGATTATTTTCTACTGGCAGCCTGGCTCATTGATTTCTCACATTTTGTTACATCTCATAGTAGGCTCATCATATGTGCATCTAGCATTAGGAGATATCATTTTGTAGGCCAGGTCGTCCATATCTTGCTTTTGATCATTAGTATATTGCTTATCATGAATGTATTCTAAAGTCTAAACCAAAACAAGGGAAAAATGAACACCGACACAGTTTGATGATCTTGTAAAGGCATGTAAGAGCATCACTTTGAACATCAATCTTGTGTTGGAGTAGCTAACCTATCCAATAAGTCGAATGACTCCGAGGATATAGAAATTAACAGATTAGATCTTCGTTGTTGTGTCACAATCTATTTCGGAATTGATATTATTACAAGATGCGTAGGAAGTGAAGAGGTCAATTGCAGGATCAACTTGTTCTCTGAATTTAGGAAGAGTTTTTGCTCTCTAGAATAAATGCTGTAAACACATAAAACACACATGCACATGCCGAAAAAGGAAAAATAATACTCCCTCCGTCCCAACTAAGATGGGGCACTTCTTTTGGGCACGGTAATTAAGGAATGCATGTTAGAGTTGAAAAGGAGTATAAAGTGGTAAAAAAAAAAAGAGTATAAAGTGGTGATAGAAATATATATTATTTAAACTTGTGTGTGTGATAAAGTTATCCTAAAAAAGAAATGCCTCAACTTTGTTGGGACGGTCCAAAATGGGATACGCCTCATCTTAGTTGGGACGGACTACGGAGGGAGTATTATATAATGAAGTTATATAAGGAAAAGATGAGTATTACTATAGACCTATGATAAAAGGCATCCGCGAAATGATTAATATGCTCATGTTTGCTGCATTGCTTCTCCAGTTGTCTAGTTCTAGTTTTTATGTTCAATTTTCCTCTCCACCCTCCCTCTTCCCTGAACAATCCGATTGTACTTGTTTCTCAGAACCTGCACTCCGTCGTGGAGATTCTGTATGCCTTGTGGGATTGAGTAGGAGTCTGCAGGCAACATCTCGGAAATCTTTTGTTACCAATCCGTCTGCTGCTCTGAATATTGGCTCAGCCGACTGTCCAAGATATAGGGCAACCAATATGGAAGTAATTGAGCTTGATACAGGTGATTGCGATCAATATCTTATCCAATCTTATTATTGTTCACATAATGTCTGCTACTTGGCTTGTTTGCTTTTCCTCTTGCATGCTGCCCATTGGTTTAAATATACATTCCTGACTCTTCTTGCCAAATATTTAGATTTTGGAAGTACATTTTCTGGCGTTCTTACGGATGACCTTGGAAGGGTTCAAGCTATTTGGGGAAGTTTTTCAACACAGGTATGGCCTACTTTCTGCTGCTCGATTTCATCTGAAGTGCTTGCAGAAAACAAGCTCTAATTGCAGTGTGCACTTCAAACTTCCAGCTCAAATATAGTAATAGTTCATCTGAAGACCATCAGTTTGTTCGTGGTATTCCTATTTACACAATAAGTCAGATACTTGACAAAATAATATCTAGTGCTGAGGGGCCTGCTCTTCTCATAAATGGAGTTAAGAGGCCCATGCCACTTGTAAAAATATTGGAGGTTGAAGTTTATCCCACTTTGCTCTCCAAAGCTCGTAGCTTTGGGCTGAGCGACTCTTGGATCCAGGTAATATGTTCTTTTTTGCATATACTTTTTAAAATCTTGCATGAATAAATATCAGTTCCTATTTACTTTGAGCAGCCTTGCTCAGCTATTCAGCCTATTTGACAAAAGAATGAATTTATATGTAGATCAAATTTTTAACTTCTCTGATATTAAGGTACTTGGAAGTTACTGACAGTTATTTCTGTCATTGAATAGTGGTAATTGAATAAGCATTTAGTTGGGTAAAATATATTTTTAAGTTTTAACTGCAAATACCTGAAAGAAATCTATTCATCATGCCTAATGTTTCCAAATTGGCAAGTTGCTGTGTTTTGTTTTTGCATACCAAATGTTTAAACTGTATATTTTCGGAATTTTATTACTTTTATTAATGTGTGACCTATCGAACTTATTATTTTAGAAATAGTTATGAAGATCAAGTTGTAAAAAGTTAAATGCATTTCAATTTTCTCCAACTATTTGATCTTATATGCACAATGCATGTATTTACATATTTCAAGACTTGCCTATAAATACACAGGGTGAAGAAGGTTTTATCCCCTTAGTTGATAGTTCAAGATGCATTTAGATTTAAATTGTGTGAAAAAATATCAAACTTTTGTCCCTGTTGGTAGGCACTGGTGAAAAAAGACCCTATTAGGCGTCAAGTTATGAGGGTTAAAGGCTGCTTAGCTGGATCTAAAGCTGAAAATCTTCTTGAACAAGGTGACATGGTTTTAGCAATCAATAAAGAACCGGTTACATGTTTCCGAGACATTGAAGATGCTTGCCAAGAAATACACAGGGCTGATGACAACGAGGGGAAGCTCAAAATGACTATTTTTCGTCAGGTTTTTTATATTTATTTTATTTGTAATTTTGTTTTTAATAAATCAGCATTGAAGTAAAATTAGGCAAATCATATTGTTTAGATGCTTCCTTCAGCATGAGTGAGATATCTAATTAGAATGTTTTTCAGGGTCGTGAAATTGAATTACTGGTGGGGACAGATGTGAGGGATGGAAATGGAACCACACGCGTCATAAATTGGTGTGGCTGTATAGTCCAGGATCCCCATTCGGCTGTACGAGCTCTTGGATTCCTGCCTGAAGAAGGTCATGGCGTGTATGTGGCAAGGTAGGCTTTCCAAATTTTGTATTTATCAATTTATTAGATATTTTTTTTTCCCTTTTAGAATAGTGGGGTAGAGATTAAGAAAGGCTCCCTCCCCTCTTATTGGTTAAACCAAGTTCCTATTTTATATAGAGTGAATATAAAATAATCAAACAAGATTATCAAAGACAAATAATAGCCACCAACATAACAATATTTAAATTCTAGTCATTTCTACATTTCTTGTACTAAAATACCCTTCTAATTATTTTTTACATTTCTATGTATGAATAGTATAAATCGTATTGAATCATACCATTCATATGTGGTATTCAGTTTTATAAACTGTACGTACACATGAATGGTATTAATGAGTACTATCCATACCATTCACACAATTAAATTTAAGTAGAAGTGTATATGTGATAATTCACATTCAAAATGACTAGAATTTAAATATTGTTATTTTGGTTGGCTATTATTTGCCTTTTACGGTCTTGTTTGACTATTTTGTATAATTAACACTTTCATATATCCAAAATTAGTTATCTCAAGATATAGTTTTTCCAAACAAGCTCTTGGTTTTATTAGTTGGTTCAACCTTACCTTGATAATATCTATGTTGGATGATTCTCGATCCAAATGCTTGCTGGATTCGTCAATTTTCTTTTTGCGATTAAAGCACGAGAATGCGATCTCATTTTTTCAAATAAAAAACTAGCCGCATTTTTGTAAAATTTGGCGTACCTAATTTGATTTTGCAATTTTGCATGAAAACTCGCCAAGTGATTTTTGGGATTAAAGCATGAGAATGTGTTCTCATTCTTTCAAATCAAAGCTAGCCACATTTCATAAAAAAAATGCTTACCTAATTTGATTTGCAGCTTTGCATGAAATTGATAAGTGAATTTACTTCATACCATAATCAAGAATTCAACATTGCAAATAAATTTTCAGGTGGTGCCATGGAAGTCCAGTTCATCGATATGGTTTATATGCTCTCCAGTGGATTGTGGAAGTGAATGGGAAGCCAACTCCCGATTTAGATGCCTTTGTTGCTGTGACGAAGGTATTTCTCCCTCCCTTTAAAGAGAATAAAGGGGAAAAGGCAAATGTGAATTTTTGTTTCCTGAGGATCTAAAAGAACCTTTTATACTCGTCTGAAAATCAAGTATTCTGATAATCATGCATCATTGTGATTTTGAGGTCTAAAATGCTGTGGTTATGGTTTAGCAACACATGATTCTGGATAACTGAATAATTTGAAAATTATATACAGGAAATAGAGCACGGGGAATTTGTTCGTGTTAGAACTATTCACTTAAATGGGAGGCCTCGAGTGTTTACACTCAAGCAGGATTTACACTACTGGCCTACATGGGAGCTGAGGTTTGATCCTGAAACTGCAATGTGGTGTCGAAGGACGATCAAAACACTCGACTACAAGGCTCTTTAATTCTGAGTTGAACGCACATTTTTTGGAACGTCAGTCTTCGACTTGTTGGTCTTATTGAAAACGATCAATTGTCTTGCATTATTATCGCTGCCAATTTGTTTAGACGAAGGTCCATAAAAATATTTGAGATTAGCATTGAACTATATTTGATGTATATGATGATCAGAAGAAAATTCAATGGAGGTTATAGATACATAGAGATGATAAAATGCACGAAGAATAATTCTTTGCACTTGTTTTTATTTCTTTAAAGGATAATATTTGCACTCTATATTTCAATGATTTTCTTCTCTTTTATGTCCTAATCTAGTAGGTATGCACTAATCTTATTAAGTAAGATAGTAAAGTATTCAAATCATTATAAAATAATTTCTGTTTAGATGTTTATATAAAAGAAAGTAGAATTATTGGGGAACTAGGGATACATGCATAAAATGGATGGAAAACAAGACAATAATGGATTTAGGGAAACGATAAATACTAGCAACTGATTGACATATATGGTACAGGAACACTACTAGTTGAGTAAAATTTGAATATTAAGTTAGAAAATATTTTTTTAATATACAAAATAAGTTTAGCAATTATATAATTAACTGATTGACATATATATATATATATATTATTTGTATAACTAAATTATAAATAAATAAATATATTATTTACAAATTGATGAACGGGTTAATCTGATTAACATCCCTATAACTAAACAAATTCGTTTCGCTGGTCCTTTCTATATAATTAATTTTTATTCATATCACAACTTGAATAAATTCATTGCCCCATATAGCCTATAACCATTTAATCCTGTAACTCTATTAGAAATAGGATTATCAAATCATGGAGGTGGGGTCGTTATCGAGTCGACTTGATAATAATCTGACCTGTTAAGGACAAACTTGAATCCGACCCGTTAAGGTTCCAATGTATCTGAACATGAACCCGACTTGTTAAGCTCAAACCCGAATATGACATGAATCCGACATGAACACGATAACTTTCATGTTAACACGACACGATAATGACATGACACGTTATCAACACAATAAAAAGTTAAATTTATAAAATATATTTATTTTTATATTTAAAGAAAATATAAAAAAAAATTGAAAAAATGTATAACAAATTACATTTACTTGAAAATATAAATTATTAATATATTATAAAAAAAATTTATCAGGTAACCCGACACGATAAGTTCATGTTCTTATCGGGTTAACCTGATAATGACCCGAATCCGATAAGACATGACACAAACCCATTAATTTAGTGTGTATTCGCGTTAGATTATTGTGTCGTGTCAAAAATTGACAGCCCTAATTAGAAATATACCGACTTCAACATATACAAGCCTTGAGAAAACCATAGATATTTTGGACTTACTTTTTCACTTCATAATAATTAGGGGTGTCAATTGGGTTGGGTTGGGTCGTTATCAGGTTGACCTGATAACGACCCAATCTGTTAAGGCTAAACTCAAATCCAACCTGTGAAGGATATAGTAAACTTGAACCCGAACCCAACCTAAATCCAAACTGACATGTTATTTTTTCAGGTTGACCCAACCCGATAACAACCCAACCTGATAACAACTCGATAATGATCCGATCCAACCCTATTATATAAATATATATTATTAATAATAATAATTTTAAATAATACATTTATATATTCCAGGTAACTTAACCGAACTCGAAAATTTTAGGTTCCTATTGGGTCAATCTGATAAGAACTCGAACCCAATAAAGGCCAACCTAAACCCATTAATATCGTGTCGGTTCGTGTCGTGTTAAAAATTAACAGCTCTAATAATAATAGTACTTTGACTTCCAAGCTTGATTGATGTTCTAACTGTGTGTTTTCTACAATATAAAGAGATCCTAATTACATGTACAAAACAAAGTATCTCTTTATATATGATCCCAAATTCAAATCCTCGAAGCTTGATTGAGAACAATCCGAACCCGATAGGACCACCCCAAAAATCGAGTGAGTTGACCCGATTAATGGAATAAAAATGTATTTATCATACTCATCAATTAATCAATCATTTTAAAAATCAATTGACACAATTTTACTACAATACCATTATTTTTTCTATTTAGAATATAAGAAAAATTAAAAAGACTATATTTAAGTTGCTTTGAGACAAACATAAATAGAGTTGTTAAAAATTAAATTGGGTCGGGCTGCACTTAACCAATGCAGCCATGCTTATTGGATCGAGTTGTTTCAATCGAAAAATTAAGAGCTCTGAAATGCAAAAAACTAAACAAAAATATTGGCCTATGCAGGTTTTGAACCTGCGAGCTTCGCATTATTAGCACGACGCTCTAACCAACTGAGCTAATAGGCCATATTGTTAAAGAATTATACTATATATTATATAAATCGTATTCTTCAGTCACTTGCAATGAATAATTCAATATGTATATATATCAATTCATTTTTCCAAAATTTTGCACAAAGTGTGTGTAGACTAAATTCAGCATATACTCTTGGTATTTCATTGCATATTTATTCATTCCAATAACAAAAGCAATCTAAAATATGTACCTACAGAATAAAGAAAAAACTACTTGCACCTCCTCCAAAATCCAAATTACTACTCCCTCCGTCCCACCTCAGTTGTCCACTTTGCTTTCGGATCGCAAACCAATACACCTTTTATTATCTTCTTCATTTACCTCTTTCACATACTTCTTTCACCTACTTCATTCACCTTTTTCTTCTTTCACCTACTTTATTACCATTAACTCCCTCTATTACACCATAATTCTTTCCTTTTTAGGAAATGGGACAAGTGAAGGGGGACACCCTTATTTGGTAAGTGAGACGACTCACCTGGGACGGAGGGAGTACAAAATATGAAAATCAAGGACTTATTTTGTAGCTTTAGTGACCGATTTGAACTTAAGGATTGCAGCATGACGCGGTGGCCGCCGGTGAAATCCGTGGACGGCATGTAGATATATATAGAGATGATTAATTAGGGTCATGAAGGTGAACACATGCATGTTGAGGTTGAGGAACGTACGTACAAGAGTTGTATTCCTTGGAAATAATTTCAAGTATAGTTTATTGACGTAAAGTAATTCCAGATTAAATATCATGTCCATGATGTTCGTACCGATACCAAGCATGTCGGTGCTTTGATTCGATATAAATTTTAATAATGTGTTTTGATTTTATTTATAAGTGTATGATAAGTGGAGTTTGAGGCCATCCAATTTTTTATTTTAAAGTGATTGTGTATATTGAGTGAAGTTTGAGTCTCACATGATCTATTATTTTTAATTGAGTTGTATATAGAATGAGGTGGATCTACTTACCATAAATGAAAAGTTTGAAATATAAACATCTTTTGTGGACATACCAAAATGTAAATATAAAGAACTTCCACAGAAAAATATCTTTAATATTGAAAAATTAGAGAAAATACTATATATCGTAGTTGTTTGACTTCGTTTAGTTGATTTCATATAGCGTGTCTTATTAAATAATACTTTTTTGATCCCACTAAAATTAGTCCTAAAAGTCAATTAAGTACTAATAGTTTTGATCAAACGTGACCAATTTTCTTGGGATGAAAGGAGTAGACATTTTATTGATGGTGTTGGTCGCGATACGAGTTATATTGCGTATGGGGTTGAAATTTTTTTTGCATTTAAGACAAGTTAATTAATGCGTGTGGGAGTTAACACTGAAAGGAGATTCAATTTTAACCTTCAGTGTAGACATAAATCATTCGGTCTATACTTATTGTTGAACTGATGGACTAATATCTTAACTAAGTTTAAGTGCGGAAGTTGGTGGTCTTATGTGTTTTACTTTTAATTTCTATTAATCAACTTTCAATATGAGGGATGTATAATTGTTAGCACAATTGATATAAATAATCAAAATTAGTATAAAGTAAGACACAAGGTTTGGTTTGCGTGTTTCTGAGATGAAAATTCATACGTTCACGATTTTTGATGTGACTCGAGGTTCTCTTAACTAACTTGGATGTCTTCTTATAGTGATCAACATTTGAAGGTTTGATGTACAAGTTATTCCAATCACTTCTTGCTTGAATATTATTTATCAAACTAGATCTATTTTTCAGTTACTAATTGTAGTTGTAACTCTAAAGAATACTCAAATTAGTTTACAATGAGTTATAAGTATTCTAAAATTTTCAGATTAAGGGCTACAAATTTGAGAGCATTTAAACGTAAGAATGTTTTGAATCGTGCGAGTAATCTGTGTTTGAAAATGTAGAAATGTGTAGATATTTATAGTTATCTCTCATGAACGTAGCCGTTGGAGAGATCGAACTGTGATTCGTTTAAGTTCTTCCCATTGCAGCTTTGTCGTTGTTACCATATTTGGTACCTGGAATAAAGATCTTGCAGGGCGACTTTGAGATTTTTTTTCCTTAAATAGAACTCTCTAGTTGCAGTAGATTTGTCTATAAGTATATCTCTTTAATATGTTGAACTAAGTGTCTTGATGATTGACTTTAGATCTTATAAAGTATCACTAACACTATCTGACTTTGTTGAGCAGACCCGACCCTGAGGGCGGGCGGACTAGGGAGACAGCCCAAGGCCTCAGAATTTGGGGGCCTTAAATTTTTAGGTATGTTATTTTATATATATATATATATATATATATATATATATATATGTTGTGGAACTAAACATGGTGTTGAATGTGGTGAGTTGGTAAAATGGTTGACTTAAGATGCATTTGGTGTGAGTTCAACCATTGGCGCAAGTGTTAGGGGATAATTAAATCTTCAGTACATGGCGTTATTTAGACCAGACCCACTGTCCGATAAAGGGACTCAGTAACGGGCACGAGGAATATTTCCAACTGATATACTTCCAACTTATTTTATTAAATGGCTTGCAAAAGAAAGAGTTCGTTATAGATTAATAAGTTGACCCTAAGTCGTATTCTCAAGGAAGGCTAAGTAGGACTTTATCTATGTTGCAGAATATAAAGCAATTGAAAAGAAAGGGTTTTGATATTTTAACTAATTTAATTAATCTACCTAAGCGAATGAATTTAGAGAATTTAAAATACGAATCACTTAGGTGAAAATTAATAAAATAATTAAATCCTAAATCTAAGAACGAAGAATGAAAGGAACTGAATTTAAACATGCCTTGAATTGATTAATTAACATGATTGAGAAGTTTGTATTAATGAACTGTGAATTAATCAAGAAAAGAGCAAGAAGAAAAGAAATCATAAAGCAATAAAGAAAGCAGTAAAAAAACTCACGGATTGAAAGGAAAAATAATGCATTAAGAACTCCGGGTTTGAATCACGAATGAATCCACAACGAAATTGAAGAACAAACAACGGAATAAAAATATAGACTAATAGTATTTTCTCTCGTGGTCTAAACCCTAGACTAGAATTAAAAACGTAAAGTAGCCGTCTGAAATCGCGCGTGGAGGTTTAAATAGGGTAGAATAATTCCGCCTGGATAGCGAGCGCTAGGGGTAGCGTTCGCTACCCCCAGGTTCTGTCTTGCCAAATGTTGAAGAAGGGTAGCGAGCGCTACCCCTATGTTCTGTCCATAGTGATCTCCCAAGGGGTAGCGGTCGCTACCCCCAAGTTCTGTCTCGGTACCCTAGTGATCACTAGGGGGGTAGTGATCACTACCCCTGCGTTCTGCCTGGGTGCGAATTCTTCTTCTTTTTGTACCTGTTTCATCTTCGTTTCTCTTCTCGAGTCTCGTAACTCCATTTTGTTGATCTTTACCTACAATGTAACATAAAGAAAACCAAAGTATCAACTCGATCGACAATAATAAGCGATATTATAGACTAAATTATGAGAGAAACTAGACCAAAAATAGATAAAAACAACATCTCCACACACAATACCTTGTTTGTCCTCAAGCAAGTCAAAGCCTAACATGATACAGAGATTTCAAAACAAGAAACAAGTTTAATCACGCAACAACAATCATATTCATCATGAGTACTCAAAAAGGGATCATAAGAATATACATCAATCACCACTACGTGTTTCCTCAAAGGTGCAATTTCAATCCGATCAAACTCAATAACATATGCAAATTTGGCTTTTTAATCACTCATAGGCTAGACTTTGGATTAATAATTATTCAAACCAATTTTTAAAGAATCAAACCGCATAGAATTTTTAGTGATATATAGAACATTGGTCACTAGGTGTGATCTTCGGCATAAACCGAATATCCTAGTGTGGTTTCCCATACCCATTCCTCGAATTCAAGATTTCTTTCGATTTCTTAAAGGAAGAGGGGTAGAGTTCTTATCACTTATTCAAACAGTTCAAGCGATTCAATATCAATTATTAAGGCCATTCGAGCCAAATTTTCGGAAAGAGTGGGTTATATGGCCAAAAGTCACAAGATATGAACATTTAGAGGTTATCTAAAGTGTTCTCGTGTGGTTTCTCATGCTCATGGTTTCCAGAGGAGCAGAAGCCTCCCAACTCAATCTCACAAACAACACAATTAACAAACAAGTCTAGCCAAAAAGCAATCTCAACCAAATTCACAAAGTTACGAGCTATCACATCAATTCATCACACAAAGAGTAACCCACGATAGTTATGATCAAAATACAATGCTCATACCCAATCGATAACTCACAACGGCAATTCATGTCATCAAACATAATTAACAAGTTCTCGTCAAAATCAATCTTAATCATATCAAGTTCCAAAAAGCAATTGGACAAACATGTATGCACAACTACATAAGTTTAAAAATATGCCGCATACTACAAATTCATGCATGCACACCCCCCTCAACATAGAGATAGTAATGTCCTCATTGCTACTATAAGAGCAAGAGAGAGAGGGAAAGAGACTACTCGATTCGGGATGATGCGGTGGTGATGAAGCTTGAGTAGTTGTAGAGAGTCATACCTACAAGAGAGACACCAAAAGAAACCAAAGCAGCAATAAAATAAAATAAAAGAACTAAATGAATACAACCCGGACACACACAAAAAGGAAAAGAAAGAAAAACATACTAAACAGCAGTGAGAAGTCACTGCTGATTTGGTGGTGGAGGAGGATAAAAAAGAGCCCAACTCAACCACTGAGCATTTAGCTTGGCAATCCGGCGGTTGTTCTAAACAACCTGTTGCTCTATCCTCCGCTGAGTCGCTATCATTGAGGTGTTGTACCCTCCAAAGTCATGGTAGAAATTACGAGCCGTGGAGGGTGAATAACGCCGAAAGGAGTGCGCTGAAAATTTCGCCGAAAAGTAGCGGTGGCGGCAGCGAACAGGTGGCATCTGACGGTGGTGGAAGGAATCTCTGGTGGGTGGAAATGAGTGGTTGTGGAATTTGGTGAAAGAGATGGTGGATGGCAAAATTAAGGAAGAAAAAGTGGAGTGATTGAGAAATTTTGATGGAGAGTTTGAGAGAGGTGTGCGTCGGGTGAGAGGAAAGAAAAGGGGAAGATGATTTTTGGGATAAGATCTGTGTGGATGAAGGGAGAAAGAGAGGCGTGGGATAAAAGAAGAATAAGTATGGTTTCGCAGAGGGTAGCGACTGCTAAGGGGGGTAGCAGTCGCTACTCTTGTGTGCTTGAGGGCTGGGATCAACCGAGGGCTAGTGACTGCTCCGATCTCAACTTCTGATCTGAAGCTCTCTTTCAAACTGGAATCCTGCACAACAGAGGTCTCGGCCAAAGTATCAATAGAATCAATAAATGCACAATCTTCAATGGAACTAATAGAGGTCATAACCTTTTGCTTATGCACAGAAAACGAAACTGACTCTCCTAACACTGACATCTTAATATTACCATTTTTAACATCAATCAAAGTGTTAGTAGTCGCCATTAAAGGTCTACCTAGCAACAAAGTATGATCACGCTCATTCTCATGCACATCATCTATCTCAAGAACAACGAAATCCATAGGGACAATCAATCTACCAACACTAACTAGAATATTCTCAATAATACCTTTAGGATATCTAACAAAACGATCAGTTAACTGCAAACTCATGCGAGTGGGTTTCAACTCTCCTAACTCTAATTCATTAAAAATTGAGTAAGGCATGAGATTGATACCAGCACCTAAATCGAGCATACCTGTCACAGTCTTACCATTCCCTAGAGCGATGGGGATGATGAAACTACCTGGATCTCGCAGTTTTTGTGGAAGAGGCTGCTACATGATAGAGCTGGCTACCTTGGACACCATCACAGACTCGTTATCAGCAAATCTTCTCTTCTTCGAGGCAAGCTCCTTGAAGAACTTCAGGTAGGATGGAACATTTCGAATGACCTTCAATAGGGGCAGATTCACACGCACTTGAGAAAACATTTTGTAGAAGTCCTTGAATTGTTGTTCCAACTTCTCATTCCTCAGTCTACTCGGGAAGGGATTGGTGTCTTGTACGGGTTGGCCGCCTTGTGCAACTGAATAGCTGGCTGCTCCGGTTCCATCTCCGTTTCCTTTTCTTTCTCCTCCTCCACTTTTTCTTCCTCAGCTTCCGAGAGCTCCACTTTGTTATCCACGCGTTTGCCACTACGTAGAACAGTGATAGCTTGCACCTGGTATGGCGTATGTCCCTATCCGGTATCCTTCCTATTTGTAGCTGCTGTTGCACCTGATTCATAGCTCCAGATATTTGCCCCACTTGATTCTCGAGGCGCTTGATAGTAGCCTCTTGAGCCTCTCGAGCCAGTTTGCTCTCTTGCATGAAAGTTGCAAGACTGTCCTCTAGAGATGGTTTAGGATGCGCTGATCGCGGTGCAGATGGGAACTGCGACTGGAACTGAGGTGGCGGCGGCTGCTGGTAAGGAGGTGGCGGCTGCTGATAAGGTGGAGGAGGTGGATAATACCCTGACTGAGGTGGGTAATAAGATTGTTGTGGATAATACCCCTGCTACAGTGGGTAGTACTGCTGTGGGGCTGCTTGTCGGACAGGGAAGTTCTAATTCTGCCCTTGACTCGGCCCCTTCCACGTAGAGTTGTTATGGGCTCTCCATCCCGAAGTCTGCTAAGCTGGATGCTGCTCGAATGGCGGGCGCGGCGGGAAGCCTTGTGCAGCATAGACTTCCGCCTGTCTTTCATAAGTCATCTCCGCCATTCTGGTGCAATGATTCTCGTCATGAGTGAGATCACCACAAATCGGGGACGGCTCAGATGCCGGCTCATGTTTGGTTACTGCAGAGGTCTTACTCATCTTCAACTCTTGTAATTCCCGCATCATATCAACCATCTGCTTCTTCAAGTCTGGGTTAACTCCAATCTCTCGAACTTCCACTTTCTTGGATCGGGAGATTTTCTGCTAAGAATTAGTGGCTAACGTCTCGAAGATCTCAATTGCTTCATTAGCCGTCTTCTCAGATATATTTCTCCCAGCTACCGTATCCACCATGAACTGGTAAGTGTGCTGCAACCCATTGTAGAAAATCTGCCAAAGGAGTTCTGACACAATTTGATGGTGCGGGCACTGCTGCTGGAGCTCCTTAAATCTGTCTAGGGCCTCGTGAAAAGGCTCGTCAGTCTCTTGAGCAAACTGCATGATCTGAAGTCGGATCTGCTGTGTCTTATGGTTCGGATAGTACTTGAGCAGGAATGTAGTACTCACCGCCTTCCAATTAGGTAACGATCTTGTTGGAAGGGAGAGATACCATGACTTCGCTCTATCCTTAAGTGAATAGGGGAAACACTTCCTGAGCAGCTCATCCTCAGTGATAGTCTGGAGTGGAATAGACTGGACAGCTGTGCAGAATTCCCTGATGAATAGGAGTGTGTCTTCATTAGGCAGCCCGTAGAACAATGGAAGCAAGTTGATGTGGTTATGCTTCAACTCATAATTCCTCCCTGCAGCAGAGAGTACTATAGCGGATGCGGTAATGCCGTATGTTGGCCTGGCAAAGTCTCCGAGCTTCCTAGGGGCTTCGTCTTCCTCGGCCATTATTACAAGTTTTTCTTCGAATAATGAGGCGAGGTTGACAACGTCCCTAAATCGCTCCTCAAGCACGACTTCTTGTCTATTGATGTTATCAACGTAGGGCACCAACTCTTGTCTCAAACTTCGGCGACCTAGCATACACAAACCAAAAGAAGATCAAACGCACCTTGACATAAAAAGCAACGCAAATAAATGCCTAAAGCCTTCCCCGGAAACGACGCCAAATTTTGTTAGGGGATAATTAAATCTTCAATACGTGGCGTTGTTTAGACCAAACCCACTGTCTGATAAATGGACTCAGTAACGGGTACTAGGAATATTTCTAGCCGATATACTTCCAACTTATTTTATTAAATGGCTCGCAAGAGAACGAGTTCGTTATAGATTAATAAGTTGACCCTAAGTCGTATTCTCAAGGAAGGCTAAACATGACTTTATCTATGTTGCAGAACATAAAGCAATTGAAAAGAAATGGTTTTGATATTTTAACTAATTTAATTAATTTACCTAAGCGAATGAATTTAGAGAATTTAAAATACGAATTACCTTGGCGAAAATTAATAAAGCGATTAAATCCTAAATCTGAGAACGAAGAATGAAAGGAACTGAATTTAAACATGCCTTAAATTGATTAATTAACATGATTGATAAGTTTGTATTAATGAAATAATGCATTAAGAACTCCGGATTTGAATCACGAATGAATCCACAACGAAATTGAAGAACGAACAACGGAATAAAAATCTAGACTAATAGTGTTTTCTCTCGTGGTCTAAACCCTAGACTAGAATTAAAAACATGAAGTAGCCGTCTGAAATCGCGCGTGGAGGTTTAAATAGGGTAGAAAAATTTCGCCTGGGTAGCGAGCGCTAAGGGTAGCATTCGCTACCCCCAGGTTTTGTCTTGCCAAACGTTGAAGAAGGGTAGCGAGCGCTAGGGGGTAGCGTTCGCTACCCCTACGTTCTGTCCATAGTGATCTCCCAAGGGGTAGCGGTCGCTACCCCCAAGTTCTGCCTGGGTACCCTAGTGGTCACTACCCCTGCGTTCTTCCTGGGTGCGAATTCTTCTTCTTTTTGTACCTGTTTCGTCCTCGTTTCTCTTCTCGAGCCTCGTAACTTTATTTTGTCGATCTTTACCTACAATGTAACATAAAGAAAACCAAAGTATCAACTCGATCGCCAATAATAAGTGATATTATAGACTAAATTATGAGAGAAACTAGACCAAAAATAGATAAAACAACAAGTTTTTTTGTTTTGTTTTTTTTAGTCATCTTAAACCAATAAATGCGCATTTATTTAATTTGATTTTTATTTGGAGCCCCAAAATTAAATAATTTTTTTATACCTTGTTTTTGTTAGGGTTTGTATAACTCAAAACATGTTTTATGCTTATACGATGTATCAGACTTGTTTTCAATTTCATTTTAAATGAGAATAAATGTTTCTATCATTGATTTGTTATTTATTATATTTATATATTGAATTGCAAACAAGTCAATTTCCTATAATTGTAGATTTTGTAGTGGATCCATGATCACGGAAGGTTTCACAGTCAGTTCATTCATAGGACAAAGCTCACAGTCTAGATAAACTTGGACAATCTAGTCGGTAAATGTTGCGGTATCATTTGATGCGAGAGCTGACCTTAGCCCGCAGAATGATATCGGTATGTATAAGTTGACACACAGTGAGATAAGTTTTATGTGTTATTACTTAGAACGAGGTCTTAGAAATTTGTTATTTCTTAATTTGTGATGATGATATTAGTATATGTGACTGATTAAACGTTACTTTGACTCATATTTACTTACGGGTTTTTCACAACCCTATATAGTGATGTCTTGAGCAGTAGTTATTGGTTTAACTAGAAGTACTCGACTGTCAGTCGCACATAATCGTGTCTCAGTAACACGTATTGATTAAATCCGCGTGATGTGTTCAGAAAGGTTTGTTGCATAAGTAACGCGGCCGATTGGAATTTATTCCATATGCAATAATCAAAGTCTGAACCGGATCACTCACGAATAAATAGATTAATTAATTTTGAGTTTTCACCAAACTTAATTAATTAATGGATTTAGTAATTCTTAAACGCGAGAAATAATTAATGATAAAAGGGTTACATCCGTAATTTGAATGGATGGAGATAATTTCAATATTTATCCTATATTGAAGTCGATAAATATTTATAATAGAATTACACTTTATTACATTTCCATAGAGTAATTAATTTGAGAGTTAAATTAACTTAATAAAATAATTAATTTAAGTCTAAGTTTGACCGAGACAATTAATTAAATTTAATTGGATCAAAATGACTTGAAAATTAATTAAATTAAGTTATGAATTTGAGTGATAATACTATCTATCTTTAAAGTGTGATGAAAGAAGAAGAAATTATGAAATTATAATTTAAATAGGAGGGAGATAAAAAAAAAATATAAAAGATAAATATACTCCCAATGCTTATTTTGGAGGAATAAATTTATCCGTCAAACATAACACAATTTTAAGGGAATGTATTCAATTAAGATTTTATTGGATTTTTTTGGATTTTAAAAAGTCTATGGATTTAGAAAATTCATAAACTCAGTGTAGATTTTCACAAATTTTTTTATTGATTTACATGGATTTTCATAGATTTGATAGGATTGTAGAATACATTTTTTACATAGACTTTCACAAAATACGGGGCTAGGGATGATAATAGGTCGGGTTGGACCGGACTTCCCTATGCCCAGTCCCGACATGCAGTTTTGTGGATGGGCCCAAGCTTACCCATGACCCAAGTAATTCAAGGCCAAGCTCAGGCCGATGTGGATTGGGCGGAAATTAATATTTTATTTTTTTTAACATATTTAAAAATATATATAATTAATTTATTTTAAAATATATTTATATATTTTAATATTAATTAATATGTCTATTAATTTATATTTATTATAAATTAATAAAATGATGATATTTATATTATTTTACTCATATATTTTATTTAATATACTATCATTAATTTATTTTTATTATACATTAAAAATAATAATTATATTTATATTATTTTAAATTTATGATTTAATATAAGATGTTTAAATATTTGGGTCGGGCTTAGGTATGTCGGGCCTAAACATTAGCCCAAACCCGACCATAACGTCATCGTGTCGGGCTTGGATAGATTTGAGTCGCACCGTGTAAAATTATCATTTGTAGTAGGAGCTTGAAATAGGAGAAAGAGGGTTGAATTTAGGGATGACAATACATCGGGCTGAGCCTGGACTTTTCTATGCCCAGATTCGGCCCGCGGTTATATGTACATGCCCATGGCCTAGTCGGACCTGAAAATTAGGCCCAAGCCCAGACCCATATGAATCGGGTGCACTCGGGCCAGACCCGTGATTTTCTTAATTAATTTTTTAAAATATTTTTTTATATTTTTCATACATAAAAAATATATAATTATTTTTTAATTGCATTTTATATATTTTAATATTTATTATACTTTTAAATGTAAATAAATATTAAATCTAAATTTATTTAGTTGTATATGTTATTTAACATATATGTTAACTTATATTTATTATATATTAATTATAATAATAATATTTATACTATATTTAATTTATAATTTATATATTAATTATATTAATGTCGGATCAAGCTTGGGTCGGGCGGGCTAAATTATTATCCCTAGTCGGGTTTGTAAATTTTTTTGAGAGAATCCGTTAAAATCTCTTGTTATTAGAAGAGATTTTATATAGTACTCCCTCTGTCCCAATAAGCATGACACAAAATTTTTGGGCACGGTTATTAAGGAAAGTGTATAAAGTAGTATAAGAGTGATAAATGTGGTATGATCTACACCTTTTTCAAGGGATAACTTTTACTATTTTTTTGAGAGAATCCGTTAAAATCTCTTGTTATTAGAAGAGATTTTGTATAGTACTCCCTGACACAAAATTTTTTGGTACAATTATTAAGGAGAGTATATAAAGTAGTATAAGAGTGATAAATGTGGTATGATCTACATCTTTTTCAAGGGATAACTTTTACTATTTTAGGAATGTGTCAAGCTTAGTGAGACGTCCAAATAAGAGAATTGTGTCAAGTTTAGTGGGACGGAGAGAGTACAATTTATATATATTCTTGAAAGAGAATCATAAAAGTTCATAGACAGTTGAATACCTAAATATTTTAAAAGATTTTAAAAAAAAAATCTGTATTGAATACCTCAAGATTTTGAAGGACTTTTTAAAATTTGAATTGAATACCCCCAAATTTTATAGTCTATAAAAATCTCACAGAATCCACAACCAATACACCCTTTAAAGTAAATACAAAATATAAATTTTGAATGTTTATCTCGTTTTCTTATTTATTTACTAAATTTATTTATAAGATTTTATTCGAGATTGTAAATAATTGCAATATGTTTTTATTTTGGTCATTAATAAATAATAATTTTGATTTTCTCACTATATTTGACTCAAAATTTTAAAATGTTAAACATGTTATGAGATTAATTTTCACTAATAAATTTATTTTATGTGTTTGTATTAATTTAGAGGTAGAGTAATTAATTAATGACTTAAGCCAAAAACTTTAAGTTCAATTCCACCATAACATAATTCTAAAATTTAATATTACAATTACTAATAAATTAAAAATGATACACATTTACTTAAATTGCCAACAAAATGTAATAATGCGGTTAGAAGGGATGAAGATGCAGATTGAGAAATTAAAATATTGTATTTTTTAAAAAAGTAGGGAAAATGATGTTAAAATATACGAATTTTTGTTTTTTTTATTAATTCTAACATAAATTTTAAAAAATTATTGACAATACACAAACTTTGTAACTTACTCAATTTATGACATATAGTTGACTTTAAGTGAAATCGAAACTGACATGACATATTTTATCCTACGTGGCGAGACACAGCTCCACGTCACATAAAATATGTCATGTATTTTCAATAATTATTTAAAGTTCGTGTTAGAATTAATAATAACGGTAAAAATTCGTGTATTTTAACATCATTTTCCCTATTATTTAAGAAAAAATATTAGTGTCCTCTTTAAAGCGTAAAACGACGTTGTATTGTGTCTACGTGGGCGAGACACACCTTCACGTCAATGAATTATAATATTTCAATATGTTGTTATTTTTATTAGAATAACCTTAATTCCCATTACATATATATATATATATAATGATCCAGATCACTTCCTATTTTATATCCAAAAAATTAATTTTTATATGAATTACATCCTATATATATATTGGGGTATGATTTGATGAAAACCAAGTCTTATATAAGAACTAAAATCTATGCATATTATGCATTATATTGATGCATTACACTTAATATACAATTTCATAACATTCTGATGATTTTTTTATTCATTAAACAATGCATTATAATTTCAATATTATATTTTATGCATAAATTTAATGTATTTTATGCATTATAATTCATTGACGTGAAGCTGTGTCTCGCCCACGTAGGACACAATACGACGTCGTTTTTCGTTTAAAAGAGGACACAACAATATATTTTCTTAAATAATAGGGAAAATGATGTTAAAATACACGAACTTCTGCCGTATTATTAATTCTAACACGAACTTTAAAAAATTATTGACAATACATGACATATTTTATTTGACGTGGAGCTGTGTCTCGTCCACGTAGGATAAAATATGTCATGTCAGCTTCAATTTCCCTTAAAGTCAAACTATATGTCACAAATTGAGTAAGTTATAAAGTTTGTGTATTGTCAATAATTTTTTAAAGTTCGTGTTATAATTAATAAAACGACAAAAGTTCGTGTATTTTAACATTATTTTCCCAAAAAAGTAAGAGTGATTATTTGAAAAGTAATTTTTTGGAAGAAAAATTTGAATCCAAAGATTCAATAAGAAAATGAGAAAGAAAAAGTAAAAGGTTATGCATAAAACGAAACTCACGCAAAATCATTATGAATAAAAGAGAGAGATATTTATATATATTCACTCGAAATTCCCCAGAATCCCTGCTTCATTTCGAGCCTAATTTCAGATGCAGAAACAGATTCGGCTGAGGAAGAGAGAAACCTCCAAAATTCACTCAAGAATCAAGATCGAACATTTCGATTGCTCTTTCCTCAAAGCCATGATTCTGGGAAGAGCTCTGCATAATTGTTCATTGAAATCCCTAAGTTACGGCACACTTCTTGACGTCTGCCACCTGATTAGATACTTCTCCGACAAACCCAGATTCGACTTTGGGACTATGCTCGAGGCTGATGATGCCGTTGCTTTATTTCACGAAATGGTGAGAATGCAGCCACTCCCTTCTGTTTTTGAATTTTCTAAATTATTGACTTCTGTTGTGAAGATGAAACGATACTCCATTGCTCTCCAACTGTTCGACGAAATGCTTCTGTGGCAGATTTCTGTTAATCACTACATCTTGAATATTGCCATCGATTGCTTTTGCCGCTTGAAAAGAACTGATTTTGGGCTTGCGATATTAGGCAGCTTCTTCAAGCGTGGCTTTCAGCCAACTGTGGTAACCTTTAATACTCTCATAAAGGGGCTTATGTTGGTTGGAAGAATCGACGAGGCAGTTACACTGTTCGAGAAGATGTCAGCTGAGGAACTATGCCTACCTGATGAGTTCACTTATCTTGCTATGATCAATGGGTTTTGCAAAGCTGGATGCACTCGAGAGGCTCTTGAATTTCTCAAGTTTGTGGAAAAAGTAACCTGCAAAGTTAGTATCCATGCTTATTCCGCACTTATCCATGGTCTATGCAAGGATGGAATGGTAGACGATGCTCTCCAACTCTTCTACACTTTGGGTGATAGGTGCATTTCACCCGATGTTGCCACCTATAATTCAATTCTTTGGGGCTTATGCAATATCAAGAGATGGAGTGAGGTCGAATACATGTTCAAGAAGATGGCAGCTCATGAGGTCTAC
This sequence comes from Leonotis leonurus, assembly GCA_026898415.1. NCBI lineage: Eukaryota > Viridiplantae > Streptophyta > Magnoliopsida > Lamiales > Lamiaceae > Leonotis > Leonotis leonurus. The sequence continues at coordinate 5,363,299 of JAPKLX010000011.1, forward strand.
CCGAATGTAGTTACTTATACCATGATAGTTGATGCTTTCTGCAAGGAGGGAATGATGGAAGAGGCTGAGAGTTTCTTGAAAACTATTAAGCAAATAGACATCCGACCAAATATTGTAACTTACAATGCATTAATAAATGGATATGTTATGCATGGAGATATGCACAATGCTAGAAACACCTTTGACTTAGCATTGAATTCCGGGATGAAGCCTGATATTGTTAGTTACAGTATCTTGATGAACGGGTATTGCAAAACGGGACAAGTTGATGAAGCTTCCCGCATTTTAGCCAATATCCGTGCTGAAGGGTTTGCACATGACTTGGTATCGTATGGCACGATGCTACACGCCTTATTTCGTGAAGGCAGATGTGAAGATGGCCTGAATCTGTTCAAGGAGATGGAAGCTCTACAATTACGTCCAGATATAAAGACTTATAATATCTTGCTGGATGGCTTTTGCAGTGTTCATCGTATTGATGAAGCGTTCTTCGTGTTGCATATGATGGAAGATAGAGGCATCATTCCCAACATAGTAACATATAGTACCCTCATCGAGGGACTTTGCAATGTTAAAGAAGTTAGAAAAGCAAAGGATATTTTCCACAAACTTCCATCAAAAGGTTTGCAGCCCAATGTTGTAACATATACAATCCTTATTCGTGCACTTTGTGAAGAAGGGATGATAGGGGAGGCTAAGGATTTGTTTACGCAAATGGTAAACAATGGTTGCTTGCCTGATAGTATAACATACAATGTTTTTATTCGTGGTCTTTTCAAAAGGAACAAGATGCACGATGCACTTAGATTGTTGGAAGAGATGAAGATGAGGGGATTTACGCTTGATGCCACTACATCTTCGATGATGCTCCAGCATCTGAATAACATTAAGAAAACATTGAAACTTGTTCGATGAAGCAAAAATGATGTATTCAAGATGGGAACTAGGAATTACATTGAAGAGTGTACAGGCTGTACAGAGGATTGAAGGTATACATATATGAAATGTTTTTTTTTTCCTTTTTGTGTAGTTGTAGGTGAAAATTGGTTGGATTGTTTGATGATAATTGTGTGAAGTTTGGACGGGGACTACTTGTATTTATACTCAAGTAATGCCATATAGTACTGGATGTGAAACTTCATTACTAAAATGGGAATCTAAGTTAAACCAGATCGTACGTGTTCTGTGTGCTTCTATTTTGCAATCTGTGTGTGTGAGTGTTGGTTTTGTTTGTTTTTATATTTGAGAAGGACGGTGAGGTGAAAGATGCTTTCTTGCCATGGTATAGGTTTCTTGCAACATTTACACCACCTGAGTTGAGTCCACATTTTGTTGAGGCAAGAAATGGATGCTTAGTTGCTTATACACTGGACCTTAGTCATATTTACTTTAAGTCACCATTTCCCATGTCCGACTTGCAAAGTTACAAGAATCCCCTCCTCAGTTCCTCACTTATTCTGAAAGAGGGATTAGGTGGAAGAGAGTTGACTGGGTGGTAGAGTGGTGGAAATGCTTCATTCTTCCATATTTTGGACCTTACCTCCATGAAACAATATGATACTGCAGAAAGACAAGAGAATTGAAATCTTAGATCGAAACACTATGCATGGATGATATGAACTGCCCAAACAAGAATTCTTGAATAGCGAACAACCAATTCAGATATTCACGACCAATAAGTACTGGATATACACATGACTTGGTATCGTATGGCACGATGCTACACGCCTTATTTCGTGAAGGCAGATGCGAAGATGGCCTGAATCTGTTCAAGGAGATGGAAGCTCTACAATTACATCCAGATATAAAGACTTATAGTATCTTGCTGGATAGCTTTTGCAGTGCTCATTGTATGGATGAAGCGTTCTTCGTGTTGCATATGATGGAAGATAGGGGCATCATTCCCAACATAGTAATATATAGTACCCTCATCGAGGGACTTTGCAATGTTAAAGAAGTTAGACAAGCAAAGGATATTTTCCACAAACTTCCATCTAAAGGTTTGCAGCCCAATGTTGTAACATATACAACTTACTTGTGCACTTTGTGAAGAAGGGATGACAAGGGAGGCCAAGGATTTGTTTAGGCAAATGGTAAACAATGGTTGCTTGCCTGATAGTATAACATAGAATGTTTTTATTCGTGGTCTTTTCAAAAGAAACAGGATGCACGATGCAATTAGATTGTTTGAAGGGATGAAGATGAGGGGATTCACGCTTGATGCCCTACTTCTTCAATGATGCTTCAGCATCTGAATAACATTAAGAAAACATTGATTCGATGATGCGAAAATGATGTTTCAAGATGGGATTGAGAATTACATTGAAGAGTGTACAGGGCTGTACAGAGGATTGAAGGTATAAATTATATGAAATGTTTTTTTTTTTTCTTTTTGTGTAGTTGTAGGTGAAAATTGGTTGGAATGTTTGATGATGATTGTGTGAAGTTTGGACGGGGACTTGTTGTATTAATACTCAAGTAACGCCATATAGTACAGTATGTGAAACTTCATTACTAAAATGGGAATCTAAGTTAAACCAGATAGTACGTGTTCTGTGTGCTGCTATTTTGCAATCTGTGTGTGAGTGTTGGTCTTGTTTGTTTTTATTTTTTGAGGAGGGTGTGGTGAAAGATGCTTTCTTGCCATGGTATATAGGGTTCTTGCAACATTTACACCACTTGAGTTGAGTCCACATTTGTTGGAGGCAAGAAATGGATGCTTAGTTGCTTATACACTGCATACCTCAGTCATATTTACTTTAAGTCACCATTTTCCATGTCCGACCTGCAAAGCTACAAGAATCCCCTACTCAGTTCTTCACTTAATCTCTCCCTCTCTCTCTCCAAAATCTAATTCTTATGTCTGGGGTCATTGGATTACATGTTCACTAATTGGTTGGATTGTTTCTACTCTGATTAATTATCTATAGATCGTCTGTAATCTGCAGTTTATAAAGTACGTGATGTCTATAATATTGTTGCAGTTAAAGTATGTGAGCTTAGATATTTACGAAAATGATCACCACACGGGCGGGCGGGGTTTATGTGCCTGCAAAGGATAAATATTACTCCATCTGTCCCAACCCAAAAATGTCAATTTAATTTTGATAAGTGTATTATAATAATAAATTGGGGCTTTTGAGGTGGGAGGGAGGTAGTATTAATTATGATATAATTTAATATTATTTTTTATTGATTATAATTTAATATTATTAAATATAAAATAATAAAAATAAAAATGAAAATGAAAAAAAAATCAAAAATGATAATAATTCGTATGATATTACCCCATTAATTATCGCACGTTATATTGTCTAAATGTGGACGATGGAGCGATTCTCTGGATATTTATTATTGAGTACCAGGTTCTAAAACATCATTATTATCAGAAGAAAATTTCAACTTCTCCAATCATGATCTGATAGTTTAAGCAGGTTATATTTTTGGTTGCCCATTGTGGGAAAGAAAAGAAAAAATAATTACATTTATATTGTATTGGTTTTGGGATCAATATATTATCGCGTCATGAAGAACTCGAACTGGAGACCCAATGTGTTGATTATTAATTTGCTATCGCTAAACTAATTTAACTAGATTTTTTTAAATTAAATTATATTAAATTTCAATTATATAATTACATCACGAAATTCATATATGGTGAAGAACTGTCGCCTTAAAAGACTAATTATCCTTCTCTCCAAAAATATAATATTAAATCTCAAATTATTAATTTTCATGTCATCAAAATTGTTCTCAACTATAAAAGTGTTACCAGGCTAAAACCCAAGTTATTAAAATTGTTCTCCAGTTAGTCTAAAAGAAAATGTGATGATATATAGAAAATATTATTGAACTTATAAACTATGCAATATTTCTTGAAATCCTATCCTATATTATTATTATGGACGTTGATTATGCAGAATAGAGAGTAGAGATATGATGATTTCCCATAATTTTAATGACATTAATCCACAATCATTACACAATTTGATTCCATAATTGATTATTTATTATTCATAAAATCATACCCATCACCTCAATTGATTTTTACAATAGTTTGTTGACTTAAATTCATATTCTCAATTCTTTTTAATGCATCTACATTAGATAGGATAAAAAGGCTGGGCATCCAAATTGGTATTTCTCATTATACAGGACAAAAATGGTTATCGAGTATCGTATCGTATGTATCCACATTTATTAGTTGTCGATATAAAGAATGTCTCGACAATTAATTTGCAAATAAATATTGTTTTTTTCCCGTGGGAATACAAGAAAAGTTCCTTCAAATAGTAAAATGCACAATAATCTTCAAAGTAACATAAGAATAATTTTGATATAAGATTTCATATATGTATGTAAAACAATTTCAAATTGAGATTCCATGGAGATACGATAAGAGTAGAACATGGAGAAACCAATTTCTTGGATGATGCATGTATCTTATTTATTTCTTAATTTCATAGACATGCAATAATTAATATAATATCAATAACAAGTGCAAATACGGTTTAAACATAAAGGAGTAGTGCCGGTCGTTGAACAATAAACTCTGCAATCATCATTGGTGGTGCATGGGGAGGCCCATCCGCCATTGCCACCGCCATCAACCCTGCTGCAACATCACCCAAATTCATTAATAATATTAATATATATAGAGAAAGAGAGAGATGGTATATGTACCGATTGCTATGAAGAAAATGACAACCATCATATAAGAGATCATAATAGCATAAATAGACTTCACTATGTTATGTGGGAAAATATTAAGTGCCGTAAAAATTGAATTGAACTGAAATGAAGAATGGTGGATTGTTAGATGAGAAGTATACTGCATATATATACTAGAAGATTGCGAATCAAATATTAATTCCTTAATAACCGTTATAGTTCAATAATCTTCATAATGTCTTATTGGGAAAATTAATTATATTTTACGCATGCATATCTATATATATAAAATTAAATCATTTTGCCGCTTTCTTCCAATTTTATCCTTCCTCTTTTATTCTATTTGCATTATTGTCTTTTGACTTTTTTTTTATTTTCTCTTTTCTTCATAATATCAATAATTTATTTATTTAATTCCAATATATAATTAATTTATTATTTTATTAATTTATATATTTTCTGAAATTATATATAATTATTAGTTAGTGTTATTTATGAAAAATACCCTATAGTGTAACTTCAACATGCAAAATGTCATATTTATAATTTTTATATGAAAAATACCCAAAAATTCAAAAATACCCTTAGATTTACTGTTAAATTACACTACATTCTTGTTACATCAATCTTGTATGAAATCGTGTTGTATTTTTTGTGGTATATATATATATATTATATTTGAATTTTATATTTAATATTTGATTTAATTGAATTTGATTTAATCAGTACATGATTTTAACGTATTATTTAAATAAAAAATTAGGAATATACACAAAAAAGAAAACTCGGTCGGTTAAAACAAAACTCGATTGTATTTAAACAAAACCCGGCCGTCGAATTTTGTTTAAATACGACCGGATTTTGTAACCGATCGGGTTTTTGTTTTTGTGTATATTCCTATTTTTTTATTTAATAATATTTATATGTGGTGTTGTGTGTGTATAATTTTTGTTTAATTAAATTGGATGTGTATAATTTTAAACATATACCAAGTATTTTTTTTAATTTCAAAAAATAAGAAAATAATTAATTAATACTACATTCTAAAATAAGATGCAAATCTAATTTTAATTAAGGGTATTTTAGGTAATCTACCATCAATATTAGGGATGGCAATTGACCCGCGGATACCCGAAACCTGCGGGTATCCGCCTAATTATTCGCGGGTTTGGTGGGTGTTGGGAACCTTTTTGATGATTGTGGAAATCATTATTTATATGTTTTGATGTTGCGAAACCATACTATATATACATAATATTAAATCTTCACATTTAAAAGAAACAACACTTTGATGTTTTGGAAACCAGGTAGTCATTGTCATCTATTAAGGAATATCTTAAGTGTAATAGAAGCAGATCGTTTTTAGTGTATAAATAACGATCTGACTTATTCTTGTAAAAGATATCCTGGACACAATGATTGCTAGAATAACAAGTGTTTCCTCAATGTAAGGCAGCCAGCTCCTCATATAGTGAGCAGATCGTTTTTGGAATAAATAACGATCTGCCCCTCATATGTAGCAGCTCGCTGTCATCTTACTTGTTTTTGGTTTCCTCTAGTTTATTCTTTATCAGATCACAAATGTAAAAGCAGCTTGAAGTTTCAAGCTGACTTATAACGATCTGACTCTCTAGACTAGAACTAGCTTTTGATAAGTTATACTCTTCAAGTGTTTAAGCAGCTTGTCTTTCAAAGTCAGCCCGCTGCTTGAAACTTACATCAGATCGTTCTTTATCCATTACAAATGGATGAGCAGCTCATTACTAAAGGACTACGACAGCCCGCTGCTCAATGCCTTCATCAGATCGATCGTCGTTCCAAAACGATGAGCAGCTCGTTTCTGGCTATTACATCAGCCCGCTGGTATCACAAACAGCAGATTGTTTGGTTCAAAAACAATCTGGTCATTACAACTCAAAAGCGGAGGAAGCTATAATCTACCTAAATTGATAAGCCTACCTGTCCTATGCCACGTCAACATCCACGTAGGACAAACTCCAACGGCTAGAAGTACAGTCAGCAGTCAACGGTCAAAAGAAGCATTTAATGCTTACTGCAAAAGCTGCAAAGATTTCCAACGGCTATAATTCAAATAGGCCTATAAATACTTCAAGCCTTCTTCAGAAATCGTGTTGGTGAGTTCATGATATTGCCCAGAAAAAGCTACAACGCTACAAGATTCTCTCCAGTTTTCCACTGATTTATTCAACACTAGATATAGATTATATACATCCTTGAGTGTTGTAAATTAGAGAGAGATCACCATTTTTCTGAAGATAAACCCGCTAGAACTTACATTAGTTTTGAGCCTACAAAGCCCATAATTCTAGTTTCCTCCATAGCCAAAAGCTCGGAGGAAGAACGATTATAAAACCGAACCCAGATCTCGTACTCGACGAGTTTAAACAAGAGAGTTGTAATCTCGTACTCAACGAGAATAAATAAGCGAGTTTTAGCTCGTACTCAACGAGGATAAATAAGCGAGGGATCCAAGGTTAAGGGATTCATCGATCTAGCTTTGATCGATCGTGGACGTAGGGGGTTTCCCGAACCACGTTAAATATTGTGTGTTCCTTTATATTTTGCATTGCATTAGTTTGATTCTTTGTTTATCACTTCACCAGCGAGCTGTGCATTTGAATCAACCTCATAAAGAACATTCAGTATAAACAAAATATATTTTCTAAGTGTAAGAGCAACCAACATACACACAGCTTCCGCACACGATCTGTGTTTGGACAGATCGTCTGGTACGCTCCAGCTAGCTGCCAGTCTATCTGCTCCTTAACAGATTACTCACGCTCTATGTTGAGAACTTTCTTGAGCAGCTAGAACTCTCTCTACAACAGAGGAGATCGACTGCTATTAACAGCGAGCTGTTCTGGTATCAACAGCGAGCTGATTCTCAACCTGCTGTTCAAACAGCCAAACGCAAAAAGTTGGATTGTGGTGTATTCCCCCCCCCATACACCACACCTGCTCTCCCGGGACCCAACAGTAGGCATTTCGTACCCGCGAGTACGTTCGTGGTTGAAAATTAGTACCCGTTTAGTTCGCGGGTACGGAAATGGTTTGACAATACCCGTACCCGCGAAACCCGTTTACCCGCGAAATTTACCCGCAAAAATACCCGCGAAGCCTACCCACGAACCCGCGAAACCTACCCATCTAATAACTTATTTTATTATTTTATTATTTTATTTCTAAATTAGAATTAGAAAAAAAACCCTAATTATGGGTTTGTTGTGATATGTTATGTATTTGTTGTGATATGTTTGATTTAAAGAATGGAAGCACTGTTTTCATATTTTTTGATATATTTGGTTTCGCGGGTCGCGGGTCGCGGATCTCTTCATTTCGCGGGTTCGCGGGTAGTACGCGGGTGGCGGGTGGCGGGTTCGCGGGTATCCGCCAACCCGCGGGTCGTGGGTATGGTGAGGATCTCATACCCGCGGGTACGTTCGTGGTTGAAAACTAGTACCCGTTTAGTTCGCGGGTACGGAAATGGTTTGGCCATATCCGCGCCCGCCCGACCCGATTGCCATCCCTAATCAATATGGGCATTTTCATATGTTTTTTACAAAGTGATTATTTTTCATTTTTTGTTACAAAACTGGACATTTTACCCATATCACTTTTTATTTATTAGTTGTAATTTTTTTATTGGTTTTGGCTTTTCTGATTATTAACAGATATAATTTTATTGTTTGAGCTCAATTTTGAGCTGATTAGACAATTTAGTTACAGTATTAGCTCCTTGATTGGATTTGATTTGTTTCTTTGCTGAGGTTTAGTAATTTAGCTTTTATTGATTGGGTTGGATTTAAATTTGAGGTGGTTCTTGTAGCTTTCTAGCTTAGTTTTGATCATTTAGAATTCGAGCTGCGTTGTGACTGAATAAAAAATTGGATTTTTTTCAGTTCTAATCGGTACTAACCGGAGCCGAACTACATAATCAAATCGATTTTTTGGGTACCCAATTACCTAATCGGTTTTGAAATCGATTTTTAATATTTGACGATTTTCGGTTCGGATACCCAAAATTTCGATTTTGAGTACCCGAAACTAAACCGATTCTCACCCCTAATCGTATTTATGGTTTTAATTAAATTTTATTTTTTACACTATATTGAATCATGAATTTTTTTTTCTATAAAAAGAGTAAGATTTTAAAATAATATATATAATCTTGTTTTGAATTTACGAACTTCATTGACCGATCAATACAAAATGATACTCCCTCCATCCCATTAAACTTGACATTATTCTCTTATTTGGACGTCCCACTAAGCTTGACATATTCCTAAAGTAGTAAAAGTTATCCCTTTAAAAAGGTGTGGACCACCTTTATCACTCTTACACAACTTTATACACTCTCCCTAATAACCATGCCCAAAAATTTTGTATCATGCTTATTGGGATGGATGGAGTATTAAATATTAAAATAAAATTTATATATATTTTAAATTTATAGAATAAAATGTTAATATACTCCCTCCTCCGTCTACGAAAAACTTGCACATTTGGTCACTTTATTGCGTCCTCGAAAAACTTGCACACTTCTATTTTTAATAATTATACCTATATTGTTGGACCCACCATTACTTTTTTCATCACTCACATTACATATTTAACTATAAATAATGTGGGACCCTTATTCCACTCATAATTTTTCTTTCACTCACATATTCATATTTAATTAATAAATATTGTGAAACTCTTACTCCACTCACAACACATTCATATCATTCATTAAAATTTGTGTCGAACTCAAGTGTGCAAATACTTGGTGGACGAAGGAAGTATTTTTTATGAAACAAAATCTTGATATTAATTACTTCCTCTGTTTTAATAGACAAGATACATTTTCCTTTTCAAATTATCATAATAAACTTGACACAACCAAATCGAAAAATAAAATAAATTAACTATTTAAAAAAAGTGTGTACCCCTTACTAGCCTTTACACTTCTACACTAAACTTTTAAAATATTTAGGTATTCAACAATCTATGGACTTTAATAGTCTATAGATTCTCATGGATTTTTTTTCAAATATATATATAAATTGTACTATACAAAATCTCTTCTAATAACCAGAGATTTAAACGGATTCTCTCAAAGAATTTTACAAACCCGACTAGGGATCACAATTTAGTCCCGCCCGACCCAAGCCTGACCCGACATTAATATAATTATTGTATAAATTATAAATTAAATATAGTATAAATATTATTATTATAATTAATATATAATAAATATAAATTAATAGATATATATATATATATATATATATATTAATTAGGAGTAACATATACAACTAAATAAATTTGAATTTAATATTTATTTACATTTAAAAATATAATAAATGTTAAAATGTATAAAATACAATTAAAAAATAATTATATATTTTTTATGTATTTAAAATAAAAAAATATTTTAAAAAAATTATTGGCCTGACCCGAGTCCACCTGATTCATTTGGGTTTGAGCTTGGGCCTAATTTTCAGGCCAGACTAGGCCATGGTCCTATACATATAACCACGGGCCGGATCTGGGCATATGGAAGTCCAGCCTAACACATTGTCAACCCTAATCGGGTTTAGGACTAATGTTTTACACGGTTCGACTCAAATCTATCCAAGCCCGAACCGATGACGTTATGGTCGGTCGGGTTTGAGCTAATGTTTAGGCTTGACATATCCAAGTCCGACCCAAATATTTAAATATCTTATATTAAATCATAAATTGAAAATAATATAAATATAATTATTATTTTTAATGTATAATAAAAATAAATTAATAGACATATTAAATAAAATATATGAGTAAAATAATTTAAATATCATCATTGTTATTAATGTATAATAAATATAAATTAATAGACATATTAATGAATATTAAAATATATAAATATATTTTAAAATAAATTAATTATATATATTTTAAATATGTTAAAAAAATAATAAAGTAAAAAAAATAATTGTTATTTATTTTGTAGAAATGACTTATTAAATTTTTTTTTTTGGAAAATTTCATGCGGGCTAGGTTGAGTCGAGCTGACCAGACCGATCTTGGTCTATTGGGTTAGATGAAGAAAATCGACCAATATAATTTTTAAATAGTTTTTTTTTTTGCACAATCAGATAATAATGGTAGTAATAAAAAATATTTTTCATTATTAATGGTATTCGGTTTGAATGATTCATGATTATGTTCAAATATAATTTTAATTTTTCAAACTTCAAATAGTTTGCGAACTTATATACTAACTAATTCATGAACTTGTCAAATTAATACAAAATATGCATTATAACAAATAATTTTAACAAACAAGCCTTTTAATGAGCACAAACTCGAATATTTATAGCAGTGAAATTTTAACAAACAAGCCTTTTGAATTTAGAAAATTTTGATTTTTTTATCATAGCAGTGAAATTTAATTATAAAATTAATTTTCTCATTCCATCAGAATACCAACCATAGGAATTAAATAAATTAATAGTTTATTTTATTTTCACTAAATATCATTCATTACCAGGTAGGGTTGTCAGAATTTACCAAAAAAATGGTATACCTCACTTACCATACCGAAAAATACCGAGTATAAGGTATATCAGAATTTTTGGTAAGGTATGATACCGTACCGAACTTTTCGGTAAGGTAAATGTATAATTTTTTCAAATACCGTCATATACCGTACCGCGGTATATATCAAAAAAATTAATATATACTGTTATTTTGGTATATATCGATATATATATATATATCATATATATTTGATTTTGAATTATAACATAGTTATTTATTCATAAATTATGAATTATAATTAATAAATATTTATGATAAATACATGAGTTTATTGATAATAAAAAAGATGGAAAAAAAACTTATACTTATTATTTTAAATAACAATGATAAATTATAATATATATTTTGTTGTTTCATAACTAAATAATTATGATATAACTACAAGATCTACTAAATTATTTTTTAAAACGAGTATATCAATCTAAATAATTATATAATTAATTACAATAACATAAAGATAATTATAATTTAAAAGTATGATTTAAGAATATAAGAGTTTTATATGATTATATGACTATATCTGCTTGATATTAAATATAATATAAGTTATAATATATAATAATAAAAATATGTTATTTTGTTATAATATATCATGCATAAATGACCAAATTAATTATGATTCTTATACTTAAATCTAGTTAGTTATATAAAAACACAATAATGTAGTTAGTTAATATCTTTGTAATTGATTATATGATATTTGTGGTTTTTCTCAAAAATTATGTTATTAGAAATTAACGCTTAGTATATTTTTGTATATATTATATGTTGTTTAAGTTGTTCATATAAATAAGTTTTAGTATAGCGTGAAAATTGTTGTTCGATAGATAATTCTTTTGATTAGTCTGAGGTGAAATTAATCTTGTATAATATTTGTACATCTTATACATATTTAAAGGCAGTAAAGATTCAATATCATTTGATTTTTTTAGGTTTCTAGTCTCTAGGTTATAATTAATTGTTTATAACATTGTTATAATTATAATTATCACCAACATAATATTTAATGTCTTTTAAGACAATATTAGTTGACTTTAAACCAACACAAAATTATACGTATATGTTCATTGTTCAAATTTTGGCATGTTAATTTGTATGTTTTTAACAATATAGGTAATGTTTGGTTTAATATATAGTCGCCTCCGGCCCACTAATCTTGGCACAATTCCCTTATTTGGATGTTCCATTAAACTTGATACATTTATATAATAATAAAAGTTATCCCTTTAAAAAGGTGTGGACCATACTACATTTATCACTCTTACACTACTTTATACACTCTTTTTAATAACTGTGCCCAAAAGTTTTGTGCCATTTTTATTGGGACGGAGGGAGTAATATATTACCAAGACTCAATATTGAATTTGTATCTAAGATATAATTTATCATTGGGGTTGGCCTAAGACTAAAAATATTAGTATTAGCTGTTCAATTAAAAACGTATTTCAAGTTCTAGTAATTAAACTAAAGTAGTAATACATGTTAAGTCGACCCAAATGTCGAATCTCGTGAAAGACTATGCAGGACTATTGTTTATAAGTACTATAACGGTGTACATGATTCTAAACACTCTAAATTGGGTTGAGATGATGATGATAATCAAGATAATGAAATTAAAAGGCAAGTAAAGAAGTAGGTGAACAAATAGATTAAAGTCCAGGGTAAAGATTATCCTCAATCTACACTCGATGCTTATTCAATCAAACTTCATGCTTTTAATAAGATTCTCCTAAGCTGATTAGCCAATCACTTGCGTATTCTTAAAGTTAATCCGTGATCATCACTCGCATATACAAATCACACTTAAAAGAATGCTCAATTCAAAACACGATTTCCTTTTTACGTTTCCGATTATAAGGGTTGGTTGTTCCATCAAAATGATAGACATAGAGTAATTCATCAATTAGTTCCACATCTAGAGTATACATATTGATCAAGCACATAAACTCTTAAGCACGGATCAAACAACCAATTAAGATCGAATCAAAGCATCAAATAATAGATTGAGATAATCAAACCTAGAAAAGATCTAGCCAACCATTGAAAGAGAAGAAACCATAGAAGAGCACATGATCGAAAACTTACTAAGAATCTCAATAATCCATGTTGGAATCACTTTCATCTACTTGTAATCACCAAGAACTAACTAAGAAAGCAATAAAAATGTGTTTTGAAGAGTAATTTTTGAATTACAATGTGTTGGATATATGAAAACGACGCCCAAATGATGATTTAACCACGCCTGCAACTGTCAGCCAGCGGTCGTTGGCTATGTGCCTCTGTCGCGCGTTACACGCAGGGCCAGCGGCCGCTGGGAAGCCAGCGGTCGTTGGGCCCTATCGTCTGAAAATTCTGCCAATGCACTCCAGCGGGCGCTGGGGTGCTAGCGACTGTTGGGTCTCACTTTACTCCTTCGTCTTGGTTTCTTCTTCACATGCACTCCTCGATCCTTCCCGCTCCACTCGGTTTTGCATAGGCGACGCACAAGACACGACTCTAGCTCCATAATTCCCTCGTTTCCTCATCCTCATCCAAAACATGAAAACACACAACCGGCGTAAAAACGAACAATAAAAGACATGAAAAAGAACGACTTAAACACTAGACACGACAAAACGACGACCAAAAACATAACTAAAACATACTAAACAACTCCCCCACACTTAATCATTTGTTTGTTCTCAAGCAAAATTTAATACACAAGCATCGATACATACCAATGATCAACATGCTAGCACAACTACCATTCATACCTTCATACCAAAACTTAGACTAGATTTAATTCTCAATCGTATTCGGTCACTCAATCAAGATGCAATATTTTCCGTTACTAAGTTCATCAATATGTACATGATCACGATATACACACATCTCACATCTCCCATCATCCACACATCTGGTTCCCTAAATTTTAAAGTAAGACAAGCAAGTCCACATACGGGTGTGATCATTGGGTCTAAACATCAATGGATCATATTGAGTGCCCCGATGTGGTTTCCCATACTCATTATCTATGATAAGCGGAGTAGAACCCACAGACTCGACTACTCTCACTCATTTACGCCCTTCTAGCGTTTATTATTCGCTTTTTTTTTTAAGAGTTAAGACTCTTTATTCATTTATTCATTTTTTTTCTTCAAGGGAACCAAACATATAGACATAGGGAGTAATCACTCATAATTCAAATCATGATCACTATACATACCAACTAGCAATGCAACACGCCCCACATATCATCTCAATTACACAACCTAGCCCAATTAAAAATCAAAACTAGCTAAATCTACCACCAATGATAACACGTACAGGGCTCACATATCAACAATCAATATACATCAACACAAGGATATCGAATAAGCAAGTAAACATGTCATGATCAAGTTTGGGAAAATAACATAGCAGTCACAAAGACACACTAAAAAGCACTAAAAACATGCAAGAAAGCAACCAAACCCCCCCCACACTTAAATCTTACTACGCCCTCGTAGTAAGGAGTGAAAGAGAAAGGATATGGAAATTTCTCTGACAACATATGGAGCCGGCAACAAGCTCAGAAATCAAGTGACTCCTAGAATTGTACCTCAAACAAGCATAAAACATAACAAATAAAAAAATAAAAATAAAACATAAAGAAAAAAGGGAAGAAACTAATACACTGGAGGATCATGTGGATCTTGATAATCGGATGTAGGAGGAGGTTGGGGATGAAGTCCCGTCCATCGAGCACATTGCTCCTCAAGAGAGGTAACACGGGTGTCGACAGACTAAAGGCGGGTATCCATCGACTGGAGCCGAGTATCCATCGAGTGAAGGACTTGGTTCTGAGAATCCAACCTCGAAAAGAGATCGATTTGGAACCGTTGGAAGTCGTCCCTCATGAAATACCCGGATCCGTATCCACTGCCGGACCCGCTAGCGAAGCCGCCGTGCTCATATGCGCTTTGGTACCCACCTAGGAACCCTCCAGACCCGTCTCCCTCGTAGGCTCTTTCCTCCATCTCGGCATCAGTGCCAGTGGGAGCCTCATCAATGGGGGAGCGGTCTCAGTGGATGGTCTAGCTCCTTCAGCACGCTCAAGGGCCGCCTCGCACTCTAGAAAATGGCGCACACACTCTCTTTGTTCGTAAGGAACAAAAGAGGTCTCAGAGGCCGCTAGAAGGCCACTATGTTTCAAGACAATAACACTCAAGCTTATACTTTGTCTCCAGCTGTAGTTATTAGGTACCTGAAAACCAAAATGACGAGCCAAGCCAAAATGAATATATGCAAGAGCAGGATGATTTTTTTCCTATATTTAATTCCTTCGTGTTGTGTCCAGACAAATGAAAAAATACAAACCTTTTGCCCTCTTGCAACAGCAAATAGGAGGAAACACTCATTGGTACTGACCTTATTGGCTTCCGCCTTTCCCGACACATTAAAGACATTGTGCAGCAGGGAAAGGGCGTTATCCCTAATGAATCCACTAGGGGTGTCACTCGGGTTCCAATTATAGAGTCCGGTAAGTTCGTACCAAGCAGCTACAGGGTTAAACCCCTTAGGGGTTTGTGTAGTTGCTCCCATAGACGAAGAGAAACCAAAGAAAATGTGCTTATAGCATGTGACAGTAACCTCATTACCTAGAAGTCTACAGTGAAAGGAGTTATGTCCATCTCCAAATGTGAAAGTGGAAAGCAATTCATAAGATAAATCGACATAACCATCCAAGTCTCCACTGTCAGCTAACTTCAAAAGGCCTAAGGTTTTTAAATATGCACACAATTGAGAACGAATATGCCCCTAGCTAACAAATCATAATCATAGTGATAACCTAAATTGAAAAGTAAAGCACGTAAGCGTAGATAGATTTGACCTTCAATCGGTTCATAAACCGGGAATTTGCAGTTGTGGTAAGTTCTTTGGATGTTCTCCCTTGGAGCCTCGGGTTGCTCGTTCTCCTCCTTGGGTTCTTCAACTCGGCGTCGGATATTCCTTGACATTGTGTAGGTCGGAGGTGCTTGGTGATGAGGAAGTGAGAAGGTTGTGGAAAAGGGTTATAGGTGGAGGAATTGGGAAGAAATTTGAGTAATGTAAGGTTTTTGGGAATTTTGGGTTTAATGGATGAAAAGAGAAAATTGTTGGATGAAAAGGTAGGGAAATGGATGGGTAGAAGGGATATTCCTTAACATTGTACAAACCGAACATGCCCGTGCATGTTTCTAACACACAAGATAGCTAAGATAGTATATACTTGTTTTTTGTACCTCCATCCCACTTATCTTGACACATTTTATTATTATAATACACTCAATTGAATATAAAATGTATCAAGATAAATGCAACAGATGGAGTATAATTTTTGTTATTATAGTATTTCATTTCATTTGATGCACTAAATTTCTTTCTTTAATTCGGAAAGATTCTTGTGACTTTTATATTTTTGTTTGATTGGACGAGGGAAGTAAAATTTCTAATTCCACCAGTGAACATTAAAAGTTGGATGTATAATGACAAAGCGAGGTCTTCAAATCGATTTGCTAAATAAATAATAAAAGGAGTTAATTATTTTTAGTTTCATGCAATGATAACATTTGGTTGGCAAAGAATTGATGAGCTACTTATCTCCAGTAATAAAAACATATTCTACGATCTTCCCCAATATTCCATTCACCGGAAGAAAAAAGGAAGAAAAGCGAATAAGAAAGAAAGAAAAACAAAACTCAATTGGCTAGACAGCCTGCTAAACGCAATAAACAAAGAATACTATAAAGTAAGGGCAAAAAGAAACGTGGCGAGCTGTGAGTGATGGAGTGAAACACGTGTAAGGCAGTCACGAATCAGCGCGTCGCCACGTCTCATATCATTACATCTATTTAATAAGTAGGTTCCAATTTCCAATCTCAGAAAGTGAGTTTAAGAAACAGAGTTGGAATCAGTACATATCAAAGTGAGAAGAAGAAAGAAGAAGAAGAAGAAGAAATTCCCAGAGATTAAGTAGGAATTAAGTGGAAAGAAATGGCAATCGGAGTACCGGTGTGCGTACAGTGCGGGACGAGGAGCAACCCCTGTAGGTGCAAGGTGGTGGGGCCCACGGTGGGGTTCCTGGCGTTCGCCGCCGCCGCCGTGGTGGAATGGCCGCTTGGTGCGCTCGTCTACTGCTTCCGCCACGTCAAGGGCCGCCGCATCATGGCTCACCCCGCCACCGTCGTCTACCCCAAAGTTACCAACGCCATCCCTATTTAATTTAACTATATACTATATTTTCTTATTTACAACAAGTAATAATGGACATGTATTCCATGTCTTGTGTCTAGATATATAAAATGTTTGTATAACTAATTTCGTCGGTCGTTCATTTTCCGTACACGACTCATCGATTACATTACACAGGAGTGATGCTAATTAATAGTATAATACAGTATGTTGTTATTCCTTGTCTTGATAATCTACTACTATAATTTTGCTCAGTATTTGGGGGATTCATAACTTTTATATTATTGTGAGGTTACATATAAGTTTTGAAAATTTAACTTAGCACACTACTTTGTGCAGGTGCAGTAACATATAAAAATCCCTACCTTCTACGATTCGTTACTCTTGCGATATTAACATATATACAAATCTTCTTGGGTAAATATTTTTTTAATTAATACAAACCACCGAAAGTGACGATTCTTGTTTTTTATTTATTTTTAAGTGCATCTTAGTTAGATAGTCCAAATGACCTCTACATAACTTTGGTAGGCTGGTAACAGAAAATTCTGGAGGCCCAACGGATATGATCCAATATCTTTTGTCACACATATATCTATATTTTCAAATAATATCGCTTTTAATTATTTGATCCTTATAACATAATAATATAATATGGGATTTATGACTATTATTGCTATATACAGATTCGAGTTGACAACAAATAATTATACTTTAATGATGAATCTCCATCCATATTTCAAGGATAGGACATGATAAGATAATATTGTAAAATTTATGTAATTAATGATAGATTTACAATGGACTACATATTCTTTTGTTAAAAGTATTTCGTTTTGTATGCGGATAACATATATATGGAGATGATATGGTGTGCAACAAAAGTATTAAGATAACCAAACTAAATTTAAATTTCGATTAAAGAAAAAAATTAAATCAAATCATAAAATCAAAATGATCAAATTAAATTTATTTCGGTTTGGTTTGATTTTGTTCGGTTTTCTGAATTTTATATTAAGTCACTGATCTCATTCAATTTTTTAAGATCAACATTCACTAAAATATAATCAATCATATATTTTCAAGAAGTTTTAAATAACAATTAAAAGGTTTCACTTATTAAGTTTAAATAAATAAAAAAATCAAATCAAAATATTAAGTTTAAACAAAAAAAATCAATCAAAATAATAAAATTATAAAATCATTAATGTTTGTTCAATAACTTTCAAATTCCAACAAATAATGAAGATTGCCTAATTTGTTGAATCTTGTAATCCTATCTTTTGTAAACCTACAAAAATGATTATCTACATATGTGATAATATATTTTATTTAATAAAATAAAAATACATATAGTATTAATAAAATTTGAATTTTCGGGTATTTCGGTTTGATTTTATCTAAACTTAAATCAAACCATATTAAAATTTAGTTCAAAAAAAAAAAGCCAAACTAAAATAATCAAATCATATTTAATATTTCAGTTTGATTTTTCGGATTTAATTAATTTTGTTCACCCAGAGCTAGCTTTATTTCCTTCTTAATATTCAATTCCATTGCAAGAAGGCAAGCGTGTGATATTTCTTGTTACTTGATGAAATTAGTATAGTATGTGTCATCATTAATAAAATTTTAAATTTTATTTATATACTTTCTAATGATATCACTTATATTATCGTATTAGTAGAACACTATTAACTCACTACACCGCAATAACTTTTCCACTACTACTTGTAGGAAATTAAAACGTACGTCAATTGGTTGACCCAAGTCAACTCCCAAATGTACACCTACGCCTCTAATCATTAATATGAGTTTTCTTCGGAATAGATTGTTAGTACGTCTTAGTTTTAATTATTTAGGGTTGGCCAATTAGACATTTTGTGATAAATCATGTAGCTTTTCTCTTTATGATGCAACCATTTACAAATTAGCAATGAATGTTCTAAGAACCCGGCTTTATCAATGTTTCGTCATTGGAAATAGTCAACCTAACAGTAATTTAAATTTACGATTGGATTAATATATAGGATACCAATTTGGAGACAACACAATTAATACCAAGTGCTAAAGTCACATATATAGAAAATTTTCTTCCTAAAGTGAAAGAGCATATAGATCTGAAATATATATTTAAAAATATCCGATTCAAGAAATCCCATTCCGAAATTAGTTTTTTTCCAAAATGAAATAAATTAGTGGTCAACTTCATTGACAACCTTAAGTCAGTCTCCTTTTTAATGAAATTAGTGGCCTTTACTCATCTCTTTAACTAGTGACTAAAGACATATGTACCCTTCAACCACCTCTCTGTCCCTCAATGCTTTCTTCCTCGTTCTCTTTATCTTCCATTTTATACTCATCAGATCCTAAGTAACCAAACTTTTTTCCTTTTCTTTTCATGATTTGTTGATCAAGAAAATGGCAAGGCCTTTGCCCTTCGTCCTCATGCAGCAGAAGCTGGTAGGTTTCTTACCAGCCTCTTTCATATTCTTGTCGGTGTTCTCTGCAGTGATATTCCTGTGCGGGGCCCACCATGGAGTGGTGGATTCCATAATGGGGAAAGAGAAGCCTAAGACGGTGAGGTTGGGAGGTGATCGGAGCAAGAAAAAGGAGATGATGGAGAAGATGAGGAATATGGTTTCATGGCGAAAAGTGGAGGATTACGTGGAAGGGAAAGAAGAGGAGGAGGAGGTAGTAGGTGATGATGAAGACGGCGTCGTTTGGAAGAAGAGGATCATGAAAGGAGAGAAATGCAGAGCCCTTGATTTCTCTGGTCAGATTTTGTATGATTCTAATGGAAAGCTTCTCCCAGATTAATTCAACCCTCTTTTTATTTAAATACTTTATACAGTAAGACTCTTGCTTTCTTCCGTCCGTGTGTGTTTTGTTTTGGGGTTTTTTTCTTTTTGCTAATTAACTACTTTTAGCATTTAAGAGAAGCAATATTCAAGCTCCTATTCATGATTTTATATTTTTTCGATGTTGATGAAATCCAAATGTATATTAGTATTATGATTATTATCAATTATCAGATCACTTATTAGATAGATCATGATCTACCAAACTTGATTCATGTGATATATATGTGTAGGCAGGGATCGAGCCACAATCGGGTCTGAGGGGGCTCGTGGGCCCCCTTAATACTACAACCATCAATGACTTTCTTATGACCCAACTTCAATTAAAATATTTTATCTCTCTCATTAACAAACACTTTTTACATGACTTTCTTTTATACTCAGGCTCCATTTGGTACATATGATATAGGCAGATAGACAAATTTAATCTTATCTAATCTTACATTTGGTAGTAAGAGGTGTTATCTATTGGGCCCATTATTACTATCTCAGCCCGAAAATTTGCCCAAGATGAAGTGGTATTATAATCCCACTGACCCCCAGATATTGTTTTTATCTTATTTGAACAGTAATAGGCGGAACAGATTGTGTGGACAAAAATACCCTCCCCACATATCACAATCTCTTTCTCTTTCCTTTTCACAGACTGCGTTTCTTCTTCACCCCATCAACTGGAGCTTGCGTTCACCAAGATTCAAGAGGCTAGTTTTTCATGCGAAGGTAAATGAAAGTTTTTCTTTTCTATCTCTTGTACTCCATTGAAGTAAGAATCTGTAAACTCCATTTAATTTGCCCTCAAAAACATCACTTTGCAGCTCATATAATACTAAAAAATAGGAACTCAATATGGAACTATATGAGCTCTGTGTGTTACAAATCTCATATAAAACCAAAAAAAATAATTATTACAATACATAAGAATACATGTAAATAACGAATGAATTAATTTTCCAAATTTAGAGACAAGGATTTACATAAAAAATTAAATTAAATTATCCTTAAAATTACAAATTAAAGAAACTTCATAAAAGAACATACAAAATCACACACGTTCACATAAAACCCATAAGAATTTATAGAGGATTCTGCACAACAAACCCGAATTATATTCGTATTATGTTTCCAGAAAGCAAAATCATAGAACGAAGCTGCAAATATGATATGCAAAAGCATGAAATACCTTACAATCTCGAATAGTTAACAAGTATGAGGTGATACTCCCAGTCGACTGCAACTGAAGCTCCTCTGCTGAAAACCTAGCCCCCCTCTATCGTTCAAAAGAAAGAAAAACTTGGGTTATGTCTTCTGTGTCTTGCGAATGGAATTTTTCATAAAGCTAATGGCATATTTGTAAATAGTTTGTCAAATGTGTAAGGACAAAATTGTAATTGCCCTTCTTAAACTTAATTACAATCTTATCTACCAAATGGAGGTTTACTTTTATCTGAATAATCATCTTGTCTACCAAATGAGTGGGTATATTATAATTATCTTCTCATTTCTCAACACACCATATTATTTTAATCTTATCCCTTTATATCCTATCTTATCTACCAAATGGAGCCTCAAGGCTAGATGACAACCCTTTTATATAGAAAGTCATGACTTTTGATTTATTTTTAAATAAATGTGTTTTGTCATATTAGTGTGACTTTTGCAATAAAGTCACCAATGTATGTATTGTTATAACACTATTGTTCAATTTATTAACATAGCTCACTTGGTCATTAGTGTGACTTTTGCAATAAAGTCACCAATGTATATATTGTTATAACACTATTGTTCGATTTATTAACATAGCTCACTTGGTCAAGATTTTTATTTTAGTTTGAAGGATTTATATAGATCCGTGTTCAATTCTCCTTGGCAGCGTTTTTATAGTTTAAATAATTTATTTTTTGCTTTAGTTATTCTTTTTGTGTTTTGGTTTTAATATTCTTTTTTAGTTTAATTTATTTATCTCCCATTTTTTACTTTAGTTACACATTTCTTATATATATTTTTTTAATTTAACTTATCTATCTTCTGTTTTTATTTTAAGTATTTAATTTATTTCTCATTTTTATTTAATTTCTAATTGATTTTCTTATTTATTTATCTTTAGACATTGGAGTTCAAACATTAAAATTTGCGCATTTTATTTATTTATTTTTATATAGTACCATTCAATATAGTATTCACTTAATTTTATTATACACATATTTTTGAATTGTCTTAATAAACTCGATACAACTTAAAAATAATAAAAAATTTATATTTACTGTCACGATTATAATTTGTACACTACTTTATACACTCTATCTAATAATCGTATCAAAAAAATGTCATGCATATTAGCATGAAGAAAATATAATATTTTCTAGTATAAGTTATGGTTGGGCCCCCGTCCATAAATTTTCTAGCTCCGTCACTGTATGTAATTCTCTTTTAGATTTTTCTTGGAACATTTTAGAGTAGATTCAAGTACTCCGGACTAGCTTCTTTGACAAATATCTTTTTAGTGAGGATTTTTATCTTGATTTTGGATTGTTTTATTATTAATATTTTTATTTTAATTAATATATTTAATTAATAGATAATGTCTTATTTCATTTTCATTTATTAAAATATGTGCTCAATCCAATTATACATTTTCTTGAACGAATAGAGTGAGTACTTTATTGTAAGTTATTAGTAACATTTAAAAGTAACCAATGACGGATTTAGGGGTGACCGGTGGGGAGACTCCATCCACACAAATCTATTTCATAAAAAAAAGAATTAGCTTATAAAATTTTATTTTAAAATATTCGATTTTTTACACTTTTGTACTTGAATTTTTTTTAATTCTAATTGGCCCAAACTCTTTATAGTCGTTTGGTTCGATTGATAGGATTGATAGAATTATGTTCATTGAATCTCTAATTTTCTATCAATAATCCTTCACTTTTTATCTATCTGTATAAATTTAATTTCTTCTTATACTCTCTTATCACTCTCTTAATTGGTGTGATTATATACTCCCTCATTTGAATGATTAAGAAAGTATAAGAAGGGATTAAATTCATAAGACTATGTTTATCAATGACACTGCACAATCTTCACAACTCCATCATCCAAATAAAATATTAATTTATTTCTCTTCCACCTATACAGCCTACAACTTAACCCATTTTCACAATCTTTCTACTTTATCCATGACATCAACTCACAATAAAATATTTTTCTTTTATATTTATTTATATATACAAATATATATAAATAAATTAATTATATATTAATTATTATTTAAAATCTTTAATTTACGATTATAATAATTAATTATTTCATAACCTTAAAATAAACAATAAATTTATTAATTTAATATCAAATACTTATGAAAACTATACATAATTGAAACGAAATAAATCAAACTATAAATATATGCATTAGATAATAAATTACAAAAACAATAAATAAACCACATTGCATATTAATTATTAGTAATGAAATAAAATTGAAATATTGAGAAATATGTTAGAAAATAGATGAAATTTGATTATTCTTCAAAATATATGAATATGCTACTCTATTTATAGAGAATTTAATATCATGTTTTCATATATTTTTTATATTTTTTTTGATAAATATTATTTAAAATAATTAATATATAAAAACTAAAATCAATATATTTGAGGATCCAATATATTGTGACACTTGACACAATATTACTGGATAACCCATTTTAATTATTAGGTTGGCTAGCCAACCCCTTTTTTGAGTGTCATGACATTTTATTCATTTTGATTTATTGTTTAGTTATTCTTTTTTTGTATTTTAGCCATGACACCCATTTGGGTGTCATTGTTAAACATAATCTAAAGAGATGTAAAAAGTAAAGGATTATGAATATGAAAGTATAGATTTAATGAAGATAATCCAATCAATCTTATCACGAATTAAACGACTCCTTTATTTGTAAGTAGTGTATTCTCTCCATTTTTTAATAAATGTTCTATTTTTATTTAATTTTTGTTTTTTAATAAGTGTCTTATTCCTAAAATTTAAATTAAAAATATAATATTTATTATTTTATTCTTATTTAATATTCTTTAAAACGTATAAATATATTTATAAAAGTGTGAATAAAACAAGAATATGACAAAATTACAAAAACTGACCGAACTAATATGTTTTAGTCGGTTTGAGTCATTTTCGGTTTGAACTTTATTTGATAGAATCGATAGATTTTGGTTCAATTCTAATTTATCTTTTTGGTTCGGTCGGTAATCAAATTGATTGAAACTCATTCATATAAATATTAAACATATATAATATAAATATTAAATAATTATAATTATATTTTGATAAAAATATAGATAGTTATATAGTCACTTCGACTCGTTAATAATGACTCATATTATTTTTCAGGGCATTCGATTAATAATGACTTATTTTCTTTTTGGGTAAAATTTATACACGGTGTTCATTAATTTTTGTGTAATATTACCTCCGTCCATGATAATTCTTCTCACTTTGACCCGACACGGATTTTAATAAAATGTTTTGACTTGAGTTGATAATGTGTATAGTGAATGGAAAATGAGACTCACATTAATGATGGTGTGTAGTAGTTAGTGAAGAAAAAGACCCACATTAATGATGATGTGTAGTGTGTACTGTATAGTGAGTGGATAATGAGACATACATTAATGTGTTGTGAGTGAATACTGAATTGCCAAAAATAGAAATAAAAGTGGGGAGAAACTTGGTGGACGGACGAAAATGACAAAGTAGGAAGAAATATGGTTGACGGAGGGAGTGCATAATTATTGAGTGTATCCTAGTTTATATGTAAAAAATATAAGTCGTTATTAGTAGAACTGTGAAAGTAACATATTTTCGATTTAGAAAATTAAACTTTAAAATATACTCTCGGTCCCACTAAAATTGACTTATTTCTTTTTATTACCTAAATTAAGAAAATGGTGTAAGAGTTAAAAATACGGTAGAGTCCATAACTTTTAAAAAGTTAGTTTTTGTTAAGAAGTTAATACTTAAAACCCTTATTATGCAAAGATAAATTACAAGATAATTAAAAATATTTATTATATAAAGAGTTATTAATTTTATTAAATTAAAAAAAATAGTACATTAAATGTACATCTATTATCTCAACAACCCAATAAGCATCAAACTGAATATTATATTTATAAATTTGAAATTTTTTTAGATGAACTTTAAAACTTTATAACTTACTTAAAATAGATTTATATTTTAAAGTCAAAACGGAAATTTAAAAAAAAAAGTGTTCTTCTTATTGAAAATTTCAGTAAACGTACTTTAATTATTTATTGAAAAGTATTAAATATTAATTTTTGGAGAGAAAAACATAATTCATATATGGATTAATACATCAATTTATATGAGGTCGAACTAAAAATATATATTCTTCCATTCTGCTATAAGCGGCTATTCAACTTATTTTAATTAAGTTACTCGTAAGAGAATGAGGTCGTTATATATTAATAAGTTAATCCAAGTCGTATTCTCAAGGAAGGCTAAACAAGGCTTCATCTACGTTAGTGAACATAAAGCAATTAAAAGAATTGGAGTTTGAATGATTATTAACTAAATTAATTAATTACCTAGGCGAGTGAAATTAAAAGAATGAAAAAATGAATTATCTAGGCGTGAATTAAGAAAATAATTAAATCCTAAGTCTAAGAAAAATGAATTAAATCTTGACATACTTCAATTTGATTAATTAACATGAATGATGGAATGAGAATCAATAATTCAAGATTAATCAAGAAAGAAGCCACAAGAAAGGGCAAACAGTAAATAAATAAGAAAGCAATAAGAACTCATGAGTTGAACTGGAAATAATGCACTAAAAAGAGTATACGAGTTGAATCACGATCGAATCCACAACGCGAATTAAAGAACTAAGAACGGAATGAAAATACTAGACTACTGTGTTTTTCTCTCGTGGTCTAAAACCCTAAAATGATAAGTTGTACAAAATAATCACGCGTGCACTATATATAGGGGAAAGAAATCTGCCTGACCAACAATCACTAGGGGGTAGCGCTCGCTACCCCCTTGTTCTGACTTGGGAATCGCCAAAGGGGCTAGCGACTTTGAGCTTTAAGGGGCCAGCATTAGCGGTGGCTAGCCCCATGTTCTGTCTTGGTGTAGGTTGAGCGAGCCGGCGTCCGCTAGACTCGCGTTCTGTCTCCTTTCCCTTTGGACGAGCCAGCGGCCGCTAGGTTCGTGTTCGGCTTTGGCGTGTAATTTCTCCTCTTTTTCGTACTTTTTTGTCCTCGTTTTTTTTTCTTGAGCCTTGTTAACTTCCGTTTGCCGATCTTTACCTAGAATATGAAAATACGACAACCAAAGGATTAAATAGAACAACAAACGCATGATAATATCGACTCAATATGCGCGAGAAACGAGACCGAAAATGGCTAAAACAACTGCCATAAAAGATTTGACATACAAGCTAAAAAAGTGAAATATTAAATTTAGAACAAAGTTAAAATTAATCTCTTATAATTTAAATGTTTTTATTTTTTAAAAAAGTGACAATTTTTAAGAGAACGACTTAACAACTACATAGAGGGTCTCTACAAGTCTATATATTATTTGATTTCGTTTCCCCCGTAAGATCAATATCACAACCAATAAAGTCTGCAAGTTTCACATCTAAGTAATATCCGATCCGATAGTTTATGATATAGATATTTATATTTATATACAATATTATAAAAAAAAGATATTAATAGATATCTATAGTTGTCCGGTCGTACCCAAACAATAATATTCCAGAGGAAAATACACCTAAGATCAAATATTTTAAATCTGCTTCCATGAGACCTACACAGAAGGACTTTGTTGGAGAGCAAGGGTTCTTTTTCGATGTTGGTAGTGCAAGCGAGTAGAAGGTACGAAATTGAATAAGATAGTAGATCACAAAGAACATGTAAATATTTATTTTATATATCATATGAATAATATTTTTTTTGAAATAAAGTAACTTTAAAATAACTGTAATATATCATTCGTATAGGGGTCAGTCGGAGAATTAATACCATACGACGAGTTTTCTGAAGTTCGCGGGAAACATCCAGATTAAGGGTTCTCTCATCTCTGTAAAAAAAAAGGAGAAAAAAAAACTTCGAGGTTTATCTGAGGATTGAAAACCTAGAATTGCATAGAATAGGGATTAAGCTACTCAGAACAATGGATGCAGACACGGCTCTAGAATTGGTCAAGAGAGGCGCCACGCTTCTAGTGCTCGACGTTCCTCCCCACACTCTCTTCGGTATTGATACCCAGGTACCTTCATATTCCGGAAATTTCTGTGTGTGACTGCGTCTTTTCACTTCAGCTTCCTATTGTTTATGAGTTACATTATGCAGTTGTGTGTTATCTGCAGATTTTTTCGACCGGTCCTAATTTTAAGGGTATCAAGATGATTCCTCCCGGCATTCACTATATCTACTACAGCTCTTCCAACAGGTGGATTGTTGCTATTCAAAGACACGATTTGAAAAATAGTTTTGAGAAACTTCAATATCAAGTTATTTCAGTCATGATAAAATAACCACTTTGAGCTCATGTTGTTTCTAATGGATGTGATTCTCTGTTGTATACGCGATTCTGCAGAGAAGGCAATGACTTTTCTCCGATAATTGGTTTCTTCATTGAAGCGAGCTCATCACAGGTCTTTAGCGTTATTATGTGTTTTCCTTCATTGCTTATTGGAGTACTTATTATCTATTATGGCTGGTGAATTTCAACAAGATATCTAAAAAATCTCTTTAGTATCATCTTGTATCATTTTGAGCTTGGGACAGTCTACTTTTGATTTAGAATAAGTAATTTGCTGGAAATTTTCAATTGAGATCGAAAGCAATATTCTTGTTCTGGCCTGAGTCAGTCTAGCTAGTAAGCAGGTCGCTTGAAGAAATCCTGTAGTCCAAAACTTTCTGAATTAGTTTTTCTCTTTTCTATATTCCTGTGTCTTGTTATATTGACTTTGACGTCTTGTTTATTCATTCTCCTCTTGGTTAATTTTTGATGTCACAATTATCTATTCATATCGATGCAAAAGGAAATAAATGTATTTCTATAGTGTGGATTTAGACGTACCAGATTTTTGAGGGACTTTGTATATTCCGAATCATATATTTTCTTAAGTATTAGTGGTTTCCATTGGGTGCCAGTGTGCCACGCCCTAAGAATTGTAACCCTCACATGGCATATAACTATATAAGCTACTATTACAATTCCCCCAAGTTCTGTCCTCCGAGGAGAAAGCATCAGATGGAGTTAACTTTTTATACTAATATGGCTGTGGCAGGTGATTGTTCGGAGATGGAATAATAAGGAAGAGCGGCTAGTTAAAGTGTTAGAGGAAGAGGTGATCATTTTGAGATTATGTGTTCACCTTTTTGTGCTAAAATAGTATGATACTCACATAAAGTGGCACCAAATTTCTTGCCTTACCGTTCCTTGGAAATACTGTGCTAATTTGAGTGTGTAAATGCCAACTGTCTCTTTTGATTATGACCACTACATTGTTGGATTGTTGCCTTTTTGGTAAGAGATGTTGCTGGACTTGCCTTGAGGGGTGCCTTATCCTGATGCATACTTATGCTTCTACAGGGAAAACATTAGTAGAAGTTGAATTGACATAGAATACTAGTGAAGTCTTATATCTTAATATCCATCAACTTTAAAGCATTATATCTTATGTTAAAAAAGACACGCTTCTGTTCAGCAGTGCTTGCTATTATCATGATTACGAAGTTGATCCTAGCATTTCTATTTGTACAGGAAGATCAATATTCTGAAGCCGTTAAAAGATTGGAATTTGATAAGCATCTTGGACCATACGCATTAGGCCAGTATGGGGATTGGAAACATTTGTCCAACTTCATTACCAAGGATACTGTTGACCGACTAGGTAGGAAGTAAAACTAAACATGTATCTGCTACATTTACTTGCAGTTAAAGTTAAATCCATTTGACCTTCTCTTCTTGTTGGGTGGAATTAAAGGCTTAAGGGGGAGGATTGAACTTGTAAATAATAGAATTATACAGCAGGAAATGAACTCATTGCAGGAAAAAAATAAATGCCATAGGCCCTTCGCTACCACCTGCATTCATCCTGGTCAAATATTCCTATTCTTGGAAAATTTATGTTGTATACTAATAAAATGAAAGTAGATTGCATATATTATCATAGAAGAGTCTCTCATATATATATAGGGATATAAGCTAGGATTACTACATACTCTAACATCTGTCAATTTGCGTGTGACTATTTGACAATAAGATTTTTGTGGATAAAACTGGAGTCTTGAAGTGGATTAAATCTTTCATTGTCATAACTCTTGCAGTTCCTAGCTCCTATCATGATAACTGGGCAATGGCGTAAGTGGACAAACTGCTTTATATAAGAAAAGAACTTGGTTACATCAGCAGTGTTAATCATTTCATCGAGAAAGCCTGTTATTGTCCTTAAAATTAAAGTTGTGTTGGTTTAATCTTTATTGATCGTGCCTTGAGTAGATTTGCAGGTCATTGTGCATTAGGAAACTGAACATGCATGCTCATGCATATCCAAAATCGACAACATATTATTTCTTATCAAGTCTATTTGAAATGAAAAATTATATTCGGGAACTGAATATTCTCATTTAAAGACATTTTGCTATGCATTTTCTGTTCGAATTAAATATTTTTAGATTCCTAATATATCAAAATGCAGAATTTGGGACTTGTAATTGTCCCTTCATGCTGAAGCCTTTTTTTGTTGTGTCTACTCATTCACTGTAACGGATATTCTCTTTTCAGAACCTATTGGAGGTGAAATCACAATTGCTTCTGAATCTGAAATGTTTGCTAGAACATCGATGGAGGCATCTTTAGCTGAGCAGCTCAAGAACAGCAAATTTTCAAATCGTGAAGAAAAGACACAAAAGCAAGGGTGTTATTACACTACGATTCCTCGAGTTGTCAAGCAAAAGGGAACAACTGGTGAGGAGATCACTAGTTTGAATCTCGACAAGGTATTTATAATTGTTACTCATTGTATTGGCATCTTAAAATATTGCTGACTCAGGAAGTATTCTGCTAATTTCAGTCACATCTATTAGAAACCATATTGATAAAAGAATACGGGGGTGATGAAGACTCGCTTCTTGCAGAATTGCAGTTTGCATTCATTGCGTTTCTGGTATTAAAGAAGTATTCTTTTTGAGATTTAACTCTATGCAAGTGAACATTTAGAGTCATGGACTCATGTGTTCCATCTGTTGCACTACAATTACGCAGATGGGTCAATCTCTTCAAGCATTTCTGCAGTGGAAGCTTTTAGTGAGTCTCTTACTTGGCTGTACAGAATCTGTAAGTGAACATCAAACATTGGACTCCTCAAAATTATTCAATGGGCATGCATACTCTGGTTAAAATATTGATAATTAAATGTTTCCATGCTAGATTTTCGTGATCCCGTGCATACCTGTTCCAAATACTACCTCTGTCCCATTAAAGTAGACAAACTTATCCAATAAAGTGGACACATTGAGAAAGCAAATGTGCCTAAATAGATGGGATGGAGGGAGTAGTATGAAACATGGCATGTGAACAACTGGTAATTATTGAAAACTAGCAAGTTATTGTTGTATTTTGGAATCAGTTATGTCACATGTTAGAAGTCTGTATATCATGCATATATATGGTTTTCTTATGCATGTCCTTTAGGCATTGGAATTAATTTAAAATTTCCTTATACATTACTCAGTTTAGAGATTAATGTCAAATTGGCAGTTGGAAACTAGGAAATTAGAATTTGGAGTTCAATTGCATATGAGCTTAGGCTGCATGGTAATGATTGTAACTTTGTAAGACATTTGGACTATCCACAAACAAAGTTAGCTCAAAATGTAAAGTTGTACCACAAGAGGTTATGAGTCTTAGCTTGCTGGAGCATGTCTGATTTCATTTACCCCTTAAAAGTTCATTTCCCTGTTCTGTTACAAAATTTATGACTCGAAATGGCATATCTAAATGATGTTTCATCTCAATGTCTCTCTAGAGTCCAGGTTGTTCAGTATCTTGAAAATTGTTTTGAATTGTTTGTCGTGGTCATCCAATATATTTATACATATACATATAACTTAGTTTTGTGCAAATTCTAATCTCTAATTTTATTGCTTTTTATTTTCTATTTATTTTTTCTCTTTTTTTTTTTCCGGTAGCCTCTTCACTCCAGGAGTTGGCTATTTACCAAGGTATGCTATTCATGCTCTTCTCTGTACTTTAACAAGAAGTGGAATTTAGTTGCTTGATCTGCATAATATATAGAAAGGTGTTGTAAGAACTTTGCTCACCTCTCAGTTTTCTTTGTAGTTTTCATGGTGGATACTTAATCCCACGAAAGTGATTTTCCTCATTGTCTTACCTGTAATTATGTGTAGATAATTTGTCACGCATAGCGTCTTCGCAGTTGCGTCACGACATTTGACTTGCTTTATCAATTATCACACAGTCAAGCTTGCTGATAATAGTTGTGAACTTCTCCATCAATACGACTTGTAAACTTTTAATTTCTAGCTATCTTTACTTCCCTGGACTCTAGCAGAATGTGTTCAGTGGCTGCAGAGTGCAAAATGTACCAAGAATTTAATTACTTTACACCATTATCAACAGACTATTAACTCCCACACCTGGTGTTTGTTGGTCAAAGGTGGACTGGGAAGTGGGAACATCTGTAATCACAATAACTAAAAAAGAAATTAAAAAAATAACTTTCTCATCTTTTTTTGCCAACTGCTTCTTTTCCCTTTTCAGTTAACTCTTAATAGTATATGATAATGATGGATTCTTTTATATATTTCACATTTTCTTTTAGTCATTCGTCCTGCTTGTTTCTGAAATAACTCCATTCACAGTTTGTCAAGGTCATATATTATCAGTTGAAAGTTGGGTTTCAAAAGGAACAAAAGGATACTGGTGATGTGCCTCGAGGAATTTCAGCATTTTTGGAAGAGTCTTGGTTATATTCTGACAGCTTTTTGCACCGTTTGTGCAAGGTAATGTCACATGATGTCTTCAATACACAATACACTGGAAAGGGATGTTGCGTTTTTTTTTCTAAGTGTGCATTTCTTGACTAGTCATACATGATTTTAATTTTCTATCACTAAGTCTGTTTTGATGTTGTTCTTTTACAAAGTCTAGCTCAGTATGCTTGCATAATATCCACTTTTGTATTGCAGGATTTCTTTTCAGTAGTGCTGGAAGCACCAGTGGTGGATGGGGATCTTCTCACTTGGGTTTGTTCTCTAACTATCTTATTTTATATCCATGTTTTTTATCGGTTGGCTATTACTTTCCATAGCTGATCAATTTGTATTTCACGATTTAATACCTTAACAATGCTAGATGTTTATGGCAGTTTGGGCACTTCTAGTCCCATTATCATTTCATGTTAGATCCTTGGTGCTAAAAACTGTCATATTGATTATTCCTAGAAACTCCAACACACTAGGTTTTTATTAGTTTAATGTATTATCTACAACTTAGGCATGGTCCTTGGAATTTTCAATTTCTAGCTTTGTCAAAAAAAAAGCAGTGCGTGTTTGGGTCAAAAGAGAGTAAGAGAGATGTGTTAAGAGTTGAAGTATACAATAGCAAGTGCTAAAAGTTGCACACGGGACGTGACATGAACTTTTGAGAATGAACTGAAGCAACTGTGAAAATTTGGCTTATGGTTTTGGCAGACGAGAAAGCTGAGGTCACTGCTTGAAGAGAGTATGGGATGGAAATTTGAGGAGAATGGTAGAGGCGATGATGGAGTATACTTTGACGAAGATGATGAGGTATGATTTGCTTTTGGATTTGTTTCATAAAGTCGTATTTATAGTGAATTGGTGATTATGATTCATATATGTTTGTTGCAGTATGCGCCAGTGGTAGTGGATTTGGATCATGTTGCCTGAAAGACTAATGGAACAACAGTAGTTGTACGTACGGCATCATGGCATGGGGATTAATTCGTCAAAATATATATGTTTGTTTTACTTGTTGGTTGTTACAGTAACAAAGGGATCTGACCTGATTGCGAACTTTATTTTCCTTTTAATCGAGGAACTTCTTTAGTTTATTCTGTGGTTCCCTTCCCTCTTTCTTTTGGAACAAATTAGCAAAAATACCCATTTTTCTAAAATTTTATTCTTTTCACCCACTTTTATAAAACTTATCATTCTATACCCATTTTAGTAGTTAAATGTCTTAAATGCCCTCAACTAAAGCAAGAGAGAGAATAATGTTGACTTCTCTATTTAAAACACATTTTGACTTTATAAATTAATTAAAGAACAAAAATTTAATAAATAAATGTGTTGGCTTGTCTCTTAAAAAGGAAATGTAATTTTATTTGAGAAAAAACAAAAGATAATTTAGAGATTAGGTGATGAAAAACTCCACTTATTCAATTTACTATTTTAAATCACTAAGCACACCTAATAATGCATTAATAACTGGTAGATAATTAGTTACCAAAAATACTTTTTTTTAAATCCTATAAGCATGAAATAAACTATCAATTGTTTTTTGTATTGTACACGATTAGTTTAAATATGTACACGATTGTAGTATACTTAGATTTATTCATGAATTTTAGGATAAATATACGAGTTATATTATATTTCACGTTAAATTATGACTATCAATTTGGATGAACTGATCTTCTTTCGTCATCTTGATCAATGTGAACTCATACTTCTGTTTTGCACGTCCTACTTGAGTCCAAAATCCTGATTTGTCTAAGACTCGTGGTAGCAAATGTGTAATCAGTTTCAATTAATTTTTATGAAGCATGAAGTTTGAGCAATTCGAATCATCAAATTGAAACAACATTGAGTTATATAACGTAATTGTCCAATTACTCAAGTCAATGCAAATAGTAACTCAATGATTACCCCCTACATTGCAAATCGTAATAACCTTTATAATAAAGAGTTTATAGCATTTTGCCCTACAAATCTCATCAAATATGTACAAATATCCTTCAAGATAGAAGTAGAGCAATACAAATTTATACATCCTCAAGTTTAGGTCTCAACCATGTAAATCTAGGCTGCAATTATTCAAAAGTATATATATGTAAAAAAACAATCAATCGTGTAAATATTACAATCAAAATATAAAAAATACACTCAATTGTGTACTATTGGTGCAACTGTGCCCTAAACTGTTCCTACGATCGTGTACCTAATAACACATGCAAACATGTTCTAACATAGTTAAGTCTATGAACACACAAGCAATTCGTATTAACCATTATATATCTCACATATATATTATACAAAAATATTAACGTTTCGTTCAATTTCTTTTTCAATTTCAATCAATTTAAGAGTAATTTTTCATTTTTTCTAATATTATGTTCAAATCTATATAAATATATAAAAATAAGGTTTTGGAAGTTAAAATTTTGAAGCAGTTATTTTAAGACACCTTTTCAGAAAAGCTTCAAAATGAATTATAATTTATAAATGGATGCAATGGTTTGGTTGCACTGCATCTATTACATTCAAAACATCCATTTCAGTTCCTATGATTAAGTTTTGTAACATCATAATCCCCACAAGAGTATAATTGCGGGGTGGCGCGATCGAACTTACCATGTTTTTACGAAATATATCTGATGAGATATTCTAGATTTCGTGCAGTTGTTCATCTCGAGACCAGAGCGGCGATTCCTTACTGTTAGTCTCGCTCTCCTCTTTCTCCTCCTCCTCCTCCTCCATCTCTCTCTTTAAAACCATGGCCGGCGGCAGTTTCCTTGGATGTTTGGGGGAATGATACGGAGGGGATATGTTTTTTGTTTTTGTTTTGGACGTTTGGATTTAGAGGTTGTACCACATCTCTGCGGCGGGGTTGCCTACGGTTCCTGCACTGTGGGCTCATACTCACAGGAAGATTATTAAGCAGCTTATAATTTCAAGCTAAGTTTTTTTTTGTGAGTGTATTTGGGTCTTTCTTTTGTGAATTGTGAGTGAAAATGGTAAAATATTTTGGTAAATAAGAGTATCATATTTCTATAGGATACGCAATTTTATTACCCACAAATAAAAGTGATTATTGTTTCGTTCTTTTGTATATTATTCAATCTGTGACAAATGACAATAAGAGATGAACTTTACTGCATTTTAGTAAATAATAACATTGCTAATGCTACGAGTCCCACTTTTTGGTTGTTTATCATCATTTTAACTTTACATCCCTTTGTCAAACGTATACTGTTCCTTTTTATTTTTAACTGTAGTACGTGGCGTTGTTTAGACCAGACCCACTATCCGATAAAGGGACTCAGTATCGGGCACGAGGAATTTTTCCAGCCAATATACTTCCAGTTTATTATTAAATAGCTCGCAAGAGAACGAGTTCAATGTATACTAGTAAGTTAACCCTAAGTCGTATTCTCAAGGAAGGCTAAATAGGGCTTTATCTATGTTGCAGGACAGAAAGCAATAAAAAAAAATGGGTTTTGGATTTTAATTTAATTAATCTATCTAGGCGAAAATTAAATAAGTAATTAAATCCTAAATGTAAGAATGAAGAATTAAAGAAACTGAATTTAAACATTCCTTAATTCGATTAATTAACATGATTGAAGATTTATATTACTGAGTTGGAAATTAAACAATAGCAAGGCGGAAAGGAAATAAATCATAAAGCAGGAAAGAAAGCAGTAAAAGAACTCACTGATTGAAAGGAAAAATAATGCATTAAGAACTTCGGGTTTGAATCACGAATGAATCCACAACGAAACTGAAGAATGAACAAGAAATAAAAACTGGACTAAGAGTGTTTTCTCTCGTGGTCTAAACCCTAGACTAGAAAATAAAAACGTGAAGGGAGAAGAAGTCCTTGAAAAATCACGCGTGGTGTTTAAATAGGCGTGGGGGATTCGCTGACTAAAGTTTGGAAGCAATGGGGTAGCGCCCGCTAGGGGGTAGCGAGCGCTGCCCCACTGTTTTGTCTCTCTACTTTTTCAGGGGCCAGCGGTCGCTAGGTTCTGTCTTCTCCTCATGGCTAAGCTTAGCGCTCGCTAGGGGCTAGCGACCGCTAGCCCCACGTTCTGCCTTCTCCACGCCTTTTCTTCACCTTTTCACCTCTTTTCGCCTCGTTTCTCTTCTCGAACGTTGTTCCACTTCATGTATCGATCTTTACCTAAGATGTAACATAAAGAATATAAAAGCATCATATCGAACGACAACAAGTAATACAATAAACTAAATTACGAGAGAAACGAGACCGAAAATAGATAAAACATATGCCTTTAATTATTATTAAGTGCATGGTGATGGGGTAGATTTAGTTTCTATATTTCCTCTAAATTGTCGAGACATAGTATTTGAAACTTAAAATCTACCCCCACAATGTTCAAACTTTTTAGCTATTATTATATATAAAAAAAACTTACTTTTAATAAATTATTAATTTGAATGATAAATTTAATAATCAAACATATATTATGACACAAAAAAATGTCATACTAAATATAACTCCCACTTAAATCAACAATTAAAGGGAAAAAGAATTTATATTAATTTGTCACATTTATATAATCGGTAACATATGCATGAGAGCATTATTGAGTGCATAATGTCAAAAAATCTTTGACCAATACCATTGCATGATTGCATTGAATATAAACATACTTCAGATATAGTGATTTGGTTTATTGTGCAGATAACAACATTTATTTTTAAAAGAGAAGTATATATGTGTATATTAGTCTAGCTATAATATGTTGATGCTCGAGTTTATCTCGAGTTCAAGTGCTTCGTGCTACTGATACGTTATTTAAATTTCATTTGTTTACCAATTAAAAAAAATCAAAATTATTTTACTAAAACAAATAACTCTAATAAATGAAATGAAAACATTAGTTAATCAAATGAAAATATTAATCAACAAGTATCACTTAAAACTAAATTAAAAAAAAAGGTTTAAAACGGAAAATACACAAATGTCGTGTTATTTTGGGGCATAACACTGCTATGTATTAACCCTACCGCGTGGGATCCAAATTTGGGAAAGATCGAAGTTTTTAAGATCTCTAATTTTTATTATTGATCTCGAAACGAGTATACTGAGTGTATTGGGGGGGGGGGGGGAATACACCAGTTTTGAATTTTCAAATTAAAAGCTTTGAGTGAGCTCCTGAACTAAATGGATGTTTGCTTCAGTGAGAGTTAGATACTTTAGATAACAATCCTTCAGTCTACA
Source organism: Leonotis leonurus (assembly GCA_026898415.1). Taxonomy (NCBI): domain Eukaryota; kingdom Viridiplantae; phylum Streptophyta; class Magnoliopsida; order Lamiales; family Lamiaceae; genus Leonotis; species Leonotis leonurus. The sequence goes on from JAPKLX010000011.1 coordinate 5,400,885, forward strand.
CTTAGTGTTGGACTGATGGACTAATATCTTAAGTGTACGTGCGGAAGTGGTGGTTTTAAAAGCTTACTCGTTTGTTCAGAAAACTTAATGCTTTAAGTTCACTTTTCTTTTAATCAGTATTCAATATGCAAAATATCAATAGAAAGCAATTATTGAATGAAAATAGCGAAGACACAAAAATTTGGTTTGCGTGGTTCGGAGATAAAAACTCCTACGTCCACGTGTACTCGATGTTAATCGAGAGTTTCCAAGTAAATGGAGTTTTGTTTTACAGTGATCAATCCTAAAGGATTAGATGGACAGTATAGTCTGATCACTTCTAGCTTCGAACTTAATTTAAACTAGAGCTATTCTTCGGTTACAATCTGATTCACTATAAAGAACACAGATAAAACTGAAATCTGAAGGCTTGCAGTGTTCTTGAACTTAAGAGCTTGGAAGCCATGGAAGTTGAGAGCGAAATAGCGATTGAGAGTTTGAATACAGAGTAACCGGTGTCTTGAAGCGTTTGAAGTAGTGGAATATATATAGGGCTCTCATAAAATGTGTCCGTTGTGAGATAGAGCACCATTTGAATTCTTCTCGTTGGAGTCGTGATCCTTTTTACCATTTTTTGTGTCTGCAACAAGATTGAGTTTCACCTACTGAGATCTTTTCCCAAAGTGGTAACTCCTATAGAGTAGCTTGGAACTCAGTGGATAACTTCAGATTTGACTTCAGGTGCAGAGCTTTGTAGTGAACTTCAGTGGCAAGGAAACTTTGATTCATGCTGACTTCAACTTCAAAACTTCAGGCCATACTTCAGGGCATGATCCTTCAGTTTTGTGATACAAACTGAATTCTAGAGAGAACTTCAGTTACTAACTTGAGTCTTTAGTCTTATACCTTCAGATTGTACCTGTAAACTGAACTCCCTTACAAGTGAGTTCTAAGATAAGACTAAGACTTCAGTTTTGGGCTTAATACATCTTTGACGAAAATTTTTGGAATTTGAATCAAAACCCTTATAAATATTTCCCAACATTTACAAATAAATTTAAGTGACACAGAGTGAGATCTCAGCCAAAGGGATTTAAACATATTAAGTCACACATGTTTTGGTATTGGTGATTTTTATTGTTGTTTGAATATTTTTTAATTTATTTTGCAATAAATTTGTATTATCTTTTAACGGTGAAGTTGAATTAGAGATTTTTTGTATCAAATAGTGACCATTTTATTAATGAATATACTATATGTACAACACATAACACAACCAAGAAATAGGGAAAAAAGAATATAAAGAAAACAAAATATATTGAATTTAAACGAAAAGTAAAACACTTGAGATCTTATTGTATGAACTCATATACTAATCAATTAATTCGGAAATTAGAATAATTGAGAGGAAACGCATACATAAATGTATTGATCACGTCACTAATCCATATATAAATTATGTGTATGGATACACTTTATTTATATCGATTGATTATAAATAAATCGCTATATAAACCCATTATTCAATTTGGATCCTTAATTTTAAAATTTTAATAATTTATTCATAAAACTATTAAGATTTTTCAAAATCTTTCTTATTCAATTTAATAAAATTTACAACTTTAGAAACATTTTAGTAAAAATTGAAATAATATGTATATATTTTAACACCAAAAGTTAACACAATAATTTTTTTAAATTTGAATATTTACTCTATTAACTTAATCATTGTTAAACATCAAGACTTGTCATGTAGCTATTAATCAAGATGCAGAGAAAGAGCTTGCATTGGTGTAGGCTGCAACAAGTGGTCCCAAAAGTACTATGCAACAATCCAAGCAACACGTAGCATAACAGATTGTAGTTTGTTATTTTAGGGTTTCTATCCTTTGTCTGCAAGCTAGTTATGCTACTGCTTTATATTCTATATATAGAGGTGTTAGCTATTTCATATAGTTCACCTCGAATATCCTTCATGCAATTCATTGTCTTCTCTTATAACCATGTATAAGTTTGCTTTCTTTACCTAATTCTTTCATGGTATCAGAGCAGGCATAGACTGTCTCTATTGCCTCTTCTTCCCTTTTATCCATGTCTGATACTGATACCACAGACGATGCATCTCAATCCATACCTGACCCAAGTCTAAATCTTATCCCCATATTACCCCAAAATCACCCCATTTCTATCAAACTTACTGATATCAATTATCTCATATGGAGACAACAAATTCTTGCCACTGTACGAGGCTATGGCCTTGAATCTTTTCTCATGGGTGAATCTAACCCACCACCTGAATACATTCCCGTTCCCAAAGCTCAAACGACTATGAAGCTTAATCCAGAATTCTTAAAGTGGCATAGACAGGACCAATTGCTTGCTGCTTGGATACAATCTTCTCTTTCTGAAAGCGTTATGATTTTGGTGGTAGGAATGAGCACGAGCAGAGAAATATGGGCTACTCTTGAGTCCAATTTTTCCAGCCAAGCTTATGCAGTATAAGCTTCAGCTCCAAACTTTGAAAAAGGAAGGCATTACCATGAGGGACTACCTCAGCAAAATCAAGAGCTGCTATGACTTATTGGGTTCTGCAGGATATAAGATTTTTGATGATGATCAAATCCTACATATTTTGGCTGGTCTTGGCACAGAGTATGACTCAGTTATGGTGACAGTTACTTCTAGAAACGAGGGATGGTCTGTTCCTGATCTACATTCTCTTCTCCTTAGTTTTGAATCCAGGCTTGACAACATGAAGTCTACTAATGTTGGGAATGAAGGTTCACAACCTTCTGTCAATTTTACTCACACTTCTGGTGCCAAGAACAACAACTACAGCTCAAGGGGTGGTTACAACAACAGGGGTGACAGAAATGGTGCTCCCAGAGGAGGAAGAGGTGATAGAGGTAGAGGCAATGGACAGACTTCCAATAGGCCAACCTGCCAGGTTTGCCTTAAACCTGGTCACACTGCTGTGGATTTTTGGTATCGTTTCGATCCAAATTATGTTCCACAACCAAGGCAGCAGTCTCAACAACAGTCCCCAACTCAAAATCCAGTCAATAATCCTGCTCTTCACTTCACACAAGCTCGTGGTAACTCCAACGTTGGAAACTCATCTGAGTTTGGTTTTGATTCTTCCTCTGTGTGGTTTCCTGATTCTGGTGCTTCTAATCATGTCTCCAATGACTTAAACAACTTGAATTCTGCCTCTGAGTATCATGGAGGTACCTCCCTTAAACTTGGTGATGATCGTAGTGTTAATATTTCTCACATAGGATCTTCCACAGTTCATTCTTCCACTAATTCTTCCAGACACTTTACCCTCACTAATCTACTTCATGTTCCTCAAGTTTCTAAGAACCTCTTAAGTGTGTCTCAATTTGCTAAAGACAATCATGTGTTTTTTGAGTTTCACCCTTATGTTTGTCTTGTCAAGGATCAGGTTACACATCAAATACTTCTCAAGGGCACGGTTGAGCAAGGCTTATACAAGTTCAAGCTCTACAAGTCCTCTCCTAGTTGTCTTCAGTCCAGTTCAATCAAGGATAGCTACTCAGCTACCAAGTGTTCCAGTCCTTTAGCTTTGTTTTCCAGTTGTTCTTCTCTTCTTAGTTTAGATTTGTGGCATAAACGCCTTGGTCACTCTGCTTGGGATGTTGTTGAAAAGGCTTTGAAACATTGTAACATTGCCTTTATTCCTACTAAAGCTTCTATCTTATGTAATCCTTGTTGCTTAGCTAAAATGCATCGTTTGCCCTATATTGATTCTACTTCTACCGATACTCAACCTCTCCAACTCATTCACAGTGACTTGTGGGGTCCCTCTCCTGTTTTATCTTGGAATGGATATAGGTATTATGTCACGTTTATAGATCATTTTAGTAGGCACACTTGGATATATTTTTTAAAAAGAAAGAATGAGGCTGTTCAGGCTTTTACACACTTTAAAGCCCTGGTAGAAACTCAGTTGAACTTAAAAATAAAGGCTTTTCAAAGTGATTGGGGAGGTGAATTTCAAGGCATGACTACTCTTTTCAAATCTGTTGGAATCCATCACAAAGTGTCTTGTCCTTATACTCCACAACAAAATGGTCTTGCTGAACGAAAACATAGGCATATAGTTGAAATGGGCCTTTCCTTATTAGCTCAGTCACATCTTCCTTCCAAGTTCTGGGATGATGCTTTCTTTTCTGCTGTTTATATTATTAATAGACTTCCTAGCAAGCCACTTTCCTAAATCACTCCCATTGAATCATGTTTTGGCCATAAACCTGATTATTTTCTTCTCAAAGTTTTTGGCTGCCAATGTTACCCTCTACTTAGACCATACACTAAACATAAACTTGACTTCCGTTCCACAGCTAGTACCTTTATTGGATACAGCAGCTCTCATAAAGGATACAAAATTCTTTTGCCATCCGGAAAAGTTATTGTATCTAGGGATGTCTTGTTTGATGAAAGTGTATTTCATTTTGCCCCAACTCATTCTTCTACACCTCAGATTTCCACTTCATCTCATGATATGTCTACATCTGTCTTAAATGTCCCCATTGCTCACCAATATATTTCACATCCTTCTCCACCTTCTCCTATTTCTCATACACAATCTCACCAGATTCTCATTTCTCCCATAGTTGCCGAAACTACCTCTCGTCCATCTTCACCCAGAACTGCTACACATCATCCTCTCCAGTCTTCCCACCCTATGGTTACTCGTTCCAAAGCTGTTGCTACTAAACATTCACTCTTACTGGCCACCACTTCTTTACTCACTTCAGAACCTTCCTCAGTCTCTCTTGCTTTAAAGGAGCCTGTCTGGTATGCTGCCATGAAGGATGAGTATGATGCTTTACTTCGAAACAAAACTTGGACCCTGACTTCTTTACCTCCCGGTAAAAATTTTATTGGCTCTAAATGGGTTTTCAAGATTAAGCGCCATGCTGATGGTATTGTTTCTCGATATAAAGTGCGCCTTGTGGCACAAGGGTACTCTCAAGAACCTGGTTTTGATTTCACTGATACCTTTAGCCCGGTGGTGAAACCTTCAACCATTCGCATTATTCTCAGTATTGCTGTATCTTCTTGTTGGTCCATCACACATCTTGATGTCAACAACGCTTTTCTTCATGGCACATTGGAGGAGGACATCTACATGAGGCAGCCTACTGGTTTTGAGGTTTCTGATACCTCTTTAGTTTGCAAGCTTTCCAAGGCTATTTATGGTTTGAAGCAGGCTTCAAGATCTTGGTTTTTCACCATCAAGAAGGTACTTTTGTCCATTGATTTTTCGCAATCACGCGCTGATCACTCTTTATTTTATAGAGTTTCTTCTTCTTCGGTAGTCTATCTTCTACTTTATGTGGATGATATGCTTATTACTGGTTCAAGTGTTCCTGAGATATCTGCTGTTGTTGCTTCCCTCAATACTCATTTCTCGTTGAAGAATCTAGGGGAAGTGCATCATTTCCTTGGGATCGAAATAACAAGAACTAAGCAAGGTTTGCATCTTTCTCAAGCTAGTTACATCAAGGATATTCTCAAACGCATGAACATGCTTGATGCCAAGGGGCTTCCTACACCTATGATCTCTACTCCACAGTTGTCCAAACACATTGGTGATTCTACAGTGGATGGAAAACAATATAGAAGTGCAGTTGGTGCACTTCAGTATGTTACTATAACAAGGCCTGAAATAAGTTTTAGTGTGAACAAGGTAAGTCAGTATATGGCTTGTCCTCTTGATACACACTATAAGGCTGTCAAACGCATTCTTAGGTATTTGGCTGGAACTCTTGATCAAGGTATACACATTCAAGAATCCACTAATGTCTTGACAGCATTCTCAGATGCTGATTGGGCGTCGGATCTTGATAATAGAAGGTCAGTCATAGGCTACTGCACTTATTTGGGTTGCAATCTCGATTCTTGGTGCTCGAAGAAACAATCAGTGGTTTCTCGTTCAAGTACTGAGTCAGAATATCGAAGTTTAGCTCATGCAGCATCTGAAGTTACTTGGATAAATGCTTTACTTACAGAATTGGGTTTACGGCTAAACAAGACTCCTGTGATATGGGTTGATAACTTAAGTACCATAGCTCTTGCTTCTAATCCAGTTCAGCATGCACGCACCAAACATATTGAATTGGATATTCATTTTGTTAGAGATAAGGTTGCAGCTAAACAAATACTTTTGAAACATATTCCCTCTGCAGAACAAGTAGCTGATCTCTTTACTAAGCCTTTGGGAATCCAATTCTTCTCAAGACTCAAGAACAAGCTTGGTGTATGTTCTTATCTCTCGCTCGAATTGAGGGGAAGTGTTAAACATCAAGAGACTTGTCATGTAGCTATTAATCAAGATGCAGAGAAAGAGCTTGCATTGGTGCAGGCTGCAACAAGTGGTCCCAAAAGTACTATGCAACAATCCAAGCAACACGTAGCATAACATATTGTAGTTTGTTATTTTAGGGTTTCTATCCTTTGTCTGCAAGCTAGTTATGCTACTGCTTTATATTCTATATATAGAGATGTTAGCTATTTCATATAGTTCACCTCGAATATCCTTCATGCAATTCATTGTCTTCTCTTATAACCATGTATAAGTTTGCTTTCTTTACCTAATTCTTTCAATCATAACTATTATGAATTGTTTTATTTATCATAATAATTGACATGCAATGCACAATCCAATATATTTTATAAATCTTTTATTAAAAATTTATACATAATATATTTTGAAAATTAAATATGTTGCAAGAAAGATATTATTATTATTATTATTATAAATTAAAATTATTTTCGTACATCGTATTGGTAAAAGTTCTAGTTTAAAATTAAAAATAGGGTTTCGCTTGTAAATACATAAATTTGTAAGAAAATATTATATTGGGTGATAGTGATAGGCTAATGAGGGGCTGCTACTAAACTATCTTTATTATTCAGTACTGTTTGATTTCATTAATATAGTTGGATGGTGCCACCCAACTATATTAATATATTATATATTAAAATTATTGGTATATATTAATTATACAATTAAATAATACCCCACTAATTGCTCTACTTTGTTCCTTTGATTCTGTTTGCAACTACTACATCTTTATTGCTTCTTTTCTTCTTTTTCATATCTACATGATTCTTGGTGATCGGTGCATGCATTTGTTGTTCGTAGTTCCGGAATCACTAAATATATATTGAAAACTCTCTTTTTAATAAAGATTTTCACTTAGGAGTGAAATATCAAATATCAATCAATAAATAACTATTTTCTACCATATATGACTAGTTGCCAATAATTCTTTAGTGACACTGTGGTCCAATCCAATGTCTTGTTTTCAAGAGGAAAAAATAATTAAGTAACAAAATATTTATATAGAAAGCTTGTAGTCAAAATAATATTTTAACTAATTTGTTTGAAGTGTTTTTAAATCATTCAAAATTGCGATTATAAAATTATCTATAGTTAAACTTTTTAGAGGTTTTTTTACTTTTGATCTTCTTCCTATTAAACTATTAGTGGATTCTTGAAGTTGGTTACTATTGAATTATTATTGGGTTACCTAATTTAATTAACTCAAGCTTCTTATGCCCTTTTATGGTGTCATTGGTGAATTATATCTTAAAGTTAATATAATTTCATTCGTGCAATCTGGGGGATACCTATATACCTAGATTTTGGATTACACGAAATAAGCACCTTTTTAGATATTGGAGGTTCTGTTTTAGTGTTTTACTAAAACTATCAAGTCTAGATATATATAAAATTATTCTTATCTGATATCAAATGTATAAATTAAATTTCATAATTATTATATTACGCTATTATTTTTATATTAAGTTTATTAGATGATATAGTAGGTAAAAAAAACATAATGGACGGATATATTTCGTACGAATAAACTACTATTTTTTAGGTTCCATTTTCAATTAATTTGTTCCAGTTATGCCTCCTCTGAAATCCCTCATTTCAATCATTTATAAGGAATTTAAGAAATGGGCAAGAAAATATAAAATATTTTAAGGGTTACTAGCAGATTATTAATTATAGGAAAGATTATTTAGTGTTTACAAAACCAATCAAACATTCAGATACAGGTATTGCAAAAAGTAACACACCTCACAATTCAACTTAAAATACAGATGCCACTGAACTGAGTCAGTTGGCCAAAAATAATTATAATCAACTACATCTACAAGAAAAGATTCAATTTTAGATAATAAATAAGTAGGGTTAATCAGCTCCTATATCTGTTGAGTTCCATATACACATCTCTAGGTCTAGCTTCCCTGCTGAATTCAAAAAACCAAAAGGAACCAAGAGAAAATCCACAGGAGGAGAGCCTTCAACTCTACCCGGAAAATTGTTCGTATGTGACTTCATTCTCAGACAACTATTCCCTCTTTCAGATACAATATCGTACAAATACTGTTCCTTCGACGAGCTTGGGCCTATGCAAGTTATCATCACTGTATGCCCTATACTCTCGGTTCCTCTATTCAGGAGAAAAAGAATGCCATCTTTCTCTGCTTGCAGCACGAGGAAACCTTCGTTCTTGTTTAAGGTGACAGGTAAAGGGGAGTTGTACTGGAAGCGCCTTCCCGAGTCCCAGTGCTTACTGCTAAAATGCTCTGATAATTGTGTGGATGAGCCAACAAAGTGGCACTTCCGAAGGGGACATGCACAAGGCGAACTCATGCACACTTCTTCGTGCTCTCTTCTCTTGCTGTAATCCACGACTTCTGCACAGCCATATTGAGCATTTCGGCAAGGTGCTCTAACTGGATCCGCAATTTCAATATCCACGCAGACAGTGTTACCTTCATCACCAATTACGGGCATATTTTCCTGCAATATCGTACCAGTCAACCTGTCCATTCCATGATATCCTAAAAACTTATAGAAATATATTTTACTGATAAAATTTTTTCCAAAACTGGAATCATCATTTACCTCTGCAGTGACCATGCCCCCATTAACTTGATCTTCCCCAGCCTGTATGTAAAAATTCATATAGCTTAAATTGGGAAAGCGTTTAACACATGCATAATCAAGGCTACCCTTGAATATATTTAGCATGGAAAAGTATATTTCAAGACTCTACCTTATTTAAAACTGAAGAAAAAGAGAGAGAGAAAGGTAGAAAAAGAAAAATCTGTTGACTATCACCTGTTCCTTGACATTAAAACTCAACAAATTAGTAGAAAATTAACACACAACCAAGTTGGATATCACAGGAGGGGAGCTCTAGGAGAAATCAGAGATAGGTTACTAAGATGCAAGCCATTGAGCAGAAGTGACTAAGGTAGAATTAACCAGGGCAGGGAACATGAATAACAAAAAATAAAAAGAAGGTAACCTAACGTGAAGTATGAGTGAGAGAGAGAACGAAATAGCTTAATAAGTCTTTTGAAAAGAATGCAATTTGTATATCTTACGTATACTGAATACAATGGCATTTGGTAGAAAAACAATACCACCATTTAAAAAATAAAAACTTATAAACTTGACTGGAAAAATACAAATATTGACTGTGGTCTACTGGCCAATGGTATTTCTTTTGGGATCAAGGGGGTGCAGACAGAAGCACCAAGATAATGATGGAAGATTGTATAGACGATGCAGCAAGAGGACATGTCCTTATCATAGTTAGACAAGCAATAACAAATTTTTGGAGAAAATATATGTATTGCAAGCATAAAATGGGTCAAACAGGAACTCACAAATAATCACAGGAAGTACTCATGCAGTTTTGAGAAGATGAAAAGAGTCTCCAGAAATAGAATAAGTACCTGATAGACAACCTGCTCAAGTAAAGGGTAATTTTCAACATCTGGCGGTATATCACCTAGATGGCTGCTCTCTAATTGGGTCCTATAGCCCAGCATTCCCATCCCAAGGCCTCTTTCCTTGCAAACCACCTACAAGAAAATGTAAATTATCTATCTAATCCATCTAATAATACAATAAGTGCATAGAGTAAAGCACGCAGCATACCTCTCCACATCCATAACCACCAAGTTCTCTCTCTTGCTTCTCTCTTTCACTAATTTCTTCTTCACCCCAAGAAGATAGGCATGGAAATATAGCAGGAGATAGTTCAGATGGTTCTCCAACAGCAACACTCTCGTAGTAAAAGAGCTGTGGAAGAACAAAAAGGTCAGAGTGGTTCAGAAGTGATTATCCCAAAAACAAAGACCTTTACTGATACCCACCTGGAGAAACAGAAGACAGCCACCAACTGCACGCTGCTTCCCTTGACGATAGCGAGCTACTTCTCTAACTAGCCGATCAAGTAAAAACTTCCCCCAGTTATATTGGTGGACATTGTCCATGTTTGTCAAAAAATGGAGAAATGATGGACTAACATCCAGCCTTGCCGTGGGGCAGAAAAGAGTGCCTAAAACATAAAGGAGAAAAGACCTCTTAAAATCCTCCCCAGCTTCTGGGACTGCCAACCTTTCTTCCAGAAGTCTGACAGAAATCCCACGATTTGTAGCATTGTACTTCTTGCGCAATTCAGCAATTAACTCATCAGGTCCGGAATTAACCACATCCTTCCCACTCGATGCCAATCCCATCACCAATTCAACATCTCGAGGAGTTAAAGGTATGCGCTCACCACAAATTTCCAAGCTGCGCCGGACAGTATTAAACTTCTCCAATAACCAAAGACACAGGCTGCGCCGCAGAGTTCGGCATCTAAGGTTTAGAATACTACCAAACCCCATGCTCTTTACAGCAGATTTTTGATCAGGTGTGAGCCGCTGCAACACATTCAATAATCGACCAGGAGAGCATCTAGTAACGAGTTTGGTCTGCAGCAGGAAGGTCAATAATTAACCACATGAACTTCTAAACATAGATTTTGGAAAACTATAAGAGAATACCTGTCTTCTTGGCTTGGGAACACGTGCTGGGGTAGTGCTCAAGTATTTATCCCATACTTCACGGGCACGATTAGTGTATTTTGACTTCTCTTCTGGAGTCATCAGTTTCCAAACATCAGATGCAGCTTTTGTAGCCTAAATCAAAGATTGCTTATTGGCAAATTTCTTCTTTTTATACCCACATCAAGACTTATACTTGAATTTCCACCCAATCTTTTGAGCACATAATGTTGAATCAACACAATAAGAATTATACATACCGCTTTCAAGCCTGATGATTCCGGATGGGAGGCAGTGTAGTCCTTAATAAATTCACGGCTATGGAAACAATAAGTTCAAATCAGTGGTATGAATATTTAAATGGGAAAGAAAAGATTTTGGAAGAATAAGTAAATGGAGTACCTGAAGTGCACCCACGAACATGCTGGACGAGATGTTCCATCTTGTTTCTTCTTCTTTTTTGGCCGACTGTCTGACTCACTGTGCTCTTGTTCATTTCTCATGAGCATCATCATATCATCTTCAAATGGAACCATAATTTAGAATAGCACCTTCACCATCATTCAACTCACTCTTTAAGTGAATAAAAGATGAAACTAATGGAATTAAAGCCATAATATAATTCAGTTCCATAAAAGGAAACCACAACGCCACTTAAAAACCAAATGAAAATTCGCAAAATATACATTTTCATGTGATTACACCAAATAAGTTTCATCCAAATCAGCAAGAAGCTGACTAAGTATCTATACAAATCTTGCAACTATCATTAACATCTATCAAATATTACGAAAATAATCCTACTTTAAACAGCTATTTATTTACATAGCTAGATATTCACTAGTTTTAGGTACACGAGTATAAAAACATACAGAAGCAGGAACTACTTGACCGTGAGCCCAGCTTTAGCTATGCTAGGACATGTAGGGTGGGTGTTGCTCAAGAATTGGACAACAAGACTAGCCTAACATTATGTCACCCGTAATACTACTCTTGCAACTATTAAAAACTAACTTCTGATGCAATCATCAACAACAATAAATCAAATTGAATCTTCCTTCAATATACGGCCAGAGTCTTGAAGCGGAGGCGTCGCAGATATTTAATGGTGAAAGAACTCTTAACTCCAAACACATACAACAGATTGCAAAAAATTCCATTCGAAACGCAACATGATCAAAAGATTAAGTAGCAGCATTTTTCTCAAAAGTGCAAGCAGCGATCAATAAACCTAAAAAACTTGTGAAAAGCAACACATGCAATCAGGAAATAAACCCTAATCGAGTGTTTAGTCTGAAGGAATGAGAACATACGGAGGGTGAAGACCCCGGCGACGGCATCGGAGGATCACCTGGTCCTTCGGCACGGCGGTTTCTGGAATCTACTATTTCCAATTATTCATATTTGTGCCTTGTTGCACTTTTTCTCTTCGACTCTCTTTTTCTTCTTTTCCTGCCATTGCCGCATCATATCATATTTTTCTTATTTTGGGTTATTTTTTTCTGAGAAAATGGGCCTTATTTTTGGGCCTTCCTTTGTTTTAGAATCAATTAAAATACATTACCATCAATTGCAAACCATGTTTACACGTAAAATAATTTTAATTAAAATTAAAATTATATTAAATGAATTAAATTATAATTATGTATAAAAACAAATAATTCAAAATTTCTTCACTTTAGTACATAAATAAGCAAATACTACCTATTAAAGAAAGAAAGAAAAGAGATGGTATTAATTTGGAAATATTCATGAGGTGATTTGCCTCCAAATTATATATTTTTTCGTCCTATAATAATAAGTGTCACGTTATAAAATTCAAGAATGAAATGAGAGTATATAATTTTTATGCAATTTTAAATTTATTATTCGCTCTTTAATATGTAGATTTGCCAAAAAGAAAAGAAAATGTTTACCATTTGTATTTGTATTTCCAATGAAAAGGTAAAGCTTAGGATTGATTGATTAATAATATTATGCATAAGTAGAAAGTGTTAAAACAACAAAATCGAAGAACAATATCACACAAACATTAAGCTTAAAATGAATTCATTTTACCACTAAATTTTACAACATTCATATTAAAAGAAATTAATGTAGAAGCATATACCAATATTAATTGTTAATTTGGAAATACATTTGGGGTATCGAGTGAGCAGCCTAGAGCCTGTCCTGTTATCTGGAAAAGAATTATGAGCTAATTTGAGTATAGAAATCCAAGGAAGACGGCATATCATATCTGAGTTTTCAGATGGAGTGAACGGAATCGGCATCGCTGCTCTCGCTATCACTGCTGCTGGTGCTCTTACTTCCGCTTCCACTGCCGCTGCCGCTACTCCCGCTGCTGCTACTGGAGCTTGAAGTATGCTCTTCTCTTGCTTCTGCATTGACCTGCGCTCTTAGTGCTTCAGCAGCATTTAATCCCTTCTCAGTTTCATCGTCGCTGGCATCAACATCAGCATTCTCTTCGTATGTATCGGTTTGATGTGGTATGTTAATATCAAAACCAAGGTCTTTTACTTCAATAGTGCCTCCGCCAGCCGCTGCATTACCATCATCTTCATCTGCATTCATTATGTCCAGATCATCTTCATCTGCATTCATTATGTCCAGATCTTCGTCTTGGTCGTCCATCTTAGACTCTGGAGAAAAGTTTGATGAAATTGGCTGCATAGCGGGGGCTTCAGCGGTCTTTTCCGGTCTAGGTTTTGAATCTGACATAAAGAAAAATGAGTTTGCAAATACATCACACGCATAAGTAACCAAAAAAGAGTTATTAATTGATGCAAATCAGCATGTATTTGCCATATCCTGTCGACCTAAGGTAACCAAGAAAAACAATAATTCGAAATGATATCAATTCAACTATAATGAATTTCGAATGACATATTCATACTCCACCAAAGAAATGAGTAGTTCTGTTCTTTGGATATTAATATGATTCTGGAGTATTACATTTAATCAAAGATCATATTTAAATCTCAAAAAACTAGAGGTAAAATATGCATGATTCTCTAAATAAAAATGATAGTTTTATCATCACAGAACCTAAACATATATAATCAAGGATTATTCTTTTTGTCTACTAAAGTCTCAACCAAATCCAGACTCTCATTTTTCGCTGCAAGTTTATCGTTATGACACTAATTACTAAAGTAGCAATTTGTCCAGTTATATGGAATTGCCTATGGCTAAAGAGGATGAGGGTCAGATTCACATCTAGTGCACATGCTGTTGATACTAACATATACATACCTGAGCTCTTGAAGTCTCCAATCTCAATTCTTACAACTTCAACCTGCAATAATTCATGGAAAAGGGAAAACTCCTAGTTAGTCATTCAGTCCAATAGCAGGATCTGACATACCCCACCAATTCAAGATACTAGATACTATACAATCTGAAATTCTGAATACAAGATTTCTACTATAAATCATCTCGATACAGATAAATCAATGCCGGAAGGCTATGAAAATGTGAAGTTCGTGTTAACAGTAAATAGAACACCTGATCCACAAGATATAATAAAATAACTATAAAATCAGCAAATTTCTTAAGAGAAAGATATTTCAGAGTTTAAGACTTCAGTTAAAAAAGTAAAAATACTCTCGAAGATGATCAATAAGAAAACATCAGTGCAGTTAATTGAGAAAACCTACAGGCAGAGCAGGATATGGGTCCTTGTTCAGAGACTGATGCTTAATCACTTTCCCCAATGGTGGTGAACTTGCATCAGCCAGTCCAACTGACGCAGCCCCTGGCCCAGCAAATTCACCTATCATCCGGTTATGTCTCAATCGCTTGACAGCACGGTGCAACCGCTCCAACCGAAAAGACTCTCCATCAAAGAAAAGAACAGCATCATTATCCTTGCAATCCTCACTAGAGCCCTCGAAGGTTACTTTAGGCTTCCCAGGTTGGTTATTCTGAAACTCCACAGAGACCTTATTGTCTTTGCTCTTGTGCAGAGTGCCTCGCTGATTCTTGTCGATCGATGCTGGCTTGAACTCGTCTGGAAAAATAATGAGAGAAAATCCAAATTAGCTGCACAGCTTCGCACATTGAACTCTAATGGAACACGTTTTATTGCAATAGTAGTTTAAGCAGCCATAACTCTAGAAAGTAAGGCAAGATAATGCCAATTATGATTGTTTTGTGCTTTATTTCCTTCATCAATATTCCACCATGAACAGGAAAATTTTGTTAACGAGAAAGAAAGAAAACCCCTTCAGACGTCAAAACTAGAGTTGGAATCTGATAGAACAAAATGGGGGTTTACCACCGAAAACAGGGCAACTTATAGTGCATAAAATATATAAAAATTGTGCATCCATGTGAAGTGAAGAAAGCGAGAGAAGATTAGTGTAGCAGTACTCACAGCGAAAAGTGCAGAATTTTTTGGGATTGGTTTCGCTGAAGGAAGAACCTAGGGTAAGGTTGTACCACCGGTCGGCTTGGGGTGCAGTGCTCGGTTCACTCGAATTGTTCATCCCTGCCATGCTATTCTATTTTGTACGGTAATTTCTGACCCAAAAACTTGTTATTCTGGAGTGATCGGAGGAGTTAAATGGCAAATAAACAAGACGAAACGAAGAGATTAAAGAGAATAAAACGCTTCAAAACCAAAGTTAGAACGTCGATTTGATTGAGCATGAACTTATTGAGGAGATAAGAGCGGCGTTGACTGGTGCGAAGCAGGATCAGCGCGGCGAGGCAGTGGTGATGAGGGACGAGGAAAGAGAGGTGAAAGCGTGAGTGCCGAAGAAGATGCAGATTTGCTTTACCCACAAATAAATAAAGGATAGGAGTATTTGGTAGGTTTTTCTATTAAATTCTGTTTCTTAATTACATTTAGGGCCCGTTTGGTTGCACTGATATGGGCAGTTGGGCAGAACTTATCCAACCTAATCTTGCATTTGGTACCATTTTTCATTCTCCTCATGGCCCGCTATTATAAACATGGCCCGACTTTTTGCCCCAGTTTTGCCAGGTTTGTAAACCCTCCAAGGAGGTGATATTATTTTATACTTGGTCAAACAGTAAAAGAAGGAAAAATTTTACAGACTAAAATACCCTTCACATATTTCGTCTCTTTCATTCGTACTTCGTCCATTTCTTTCTTTTGCGACTGTGTGCGAGGCGATTCTTCTCCGACGTGAATTGTAGGTGCGACGCCATGTTTTTCGAAGGTAAGTCCAGATTGTTCCTCTGTTATTTTCTTTCATTTGTTGACTATCTGTTTCATCTCATTTTTTTTCTTCGAAGTTGGGGCGACGAGAACAAGAAATAGCCAACAAATTGGGAGACGCGAATGAAGTGGGTGCGACGCGATTTTTTTCCCAAAGGTAGATCCAGATTCTTCCCCTGATTGTTTGCTTGATTTTCCCTTCAGATTGCAAAGCTTAGGATTTACAAATTATTTTTATTGCAAGCTAGGGTTTACCATCCTACCAATTGAAGATAGTGATACAAATTACAAAATCAACGATCAGCTGAGGTGATACAGAGACAAGAGTAAAAAGAGGTGAAATGGGTGTAGGAGTGCGCAGCTCCTCCGACGACACTTCTTCCGCCGCCAACCAAACGACTGATTTGAGAAAGTTTGCCCAAGCTGTTATATTTGAGGAGATGGGCTTCTTCCATTGATTTTGCCCAAGCTGTTATATTACATCAGGTATATTTGCCCAAGCTGTTATATTTGAGGAGAAAGTTTGTCAAAGCTGTTATATTAGTTCAGGTAATTCATATGTATGTTTACCTACAGAAGCTGTAATATTTGAGGAAATTTTCTGTGGGAGTATTCATCATCTGCTACACCCAATCATCTTTCCTCGGCATCGACCTCAGTGGAGATGGCCAAACCTGGCAGAACATTATGGCTTCACCTTTCACAGCTGGGGATCAAGTATTTAAATTCGACAATCCATGTGAAAATTTTAGGTACAAAGATCAAACTCACGAAGAATGATGAGTTGTTTGCTGCTGCCATTGGAAATTTTATTTACATAGCAGTTCAAAGTCAATAACAACGATGAATTTTTGTGTTTATGTTGTGCTTAGTTGTGTTGTTCAAATTCATTGAGAATGATGTGATGTTTGGTTTTAATTTTGTGTTGATGCTATGCTTAGTTACTTTATTTGTAGTGTTATTAGCTGGTTGTTTTCTGCTATGCAAAGTTTAAAACTTGGAACTCTCTGGTGCAATTAGGGTGGAAGCTTAAGCTAGGAAGGAGCAAATAGAGAACAAAGATGTCGAGTGAAGGGGGTGCTGCTTTTTGGTGTTATAACCTGTCTCTCTCAGTGGACAAAATCAGGTTTGTGCAAACTGTGAATGAGGTTTTGTTCATATTGGTGGATTAATTATTGGGAAGAGGATGATGACGAAGATCGTGAAGTAGAGTTTGTATAAAAACATGGAGACGATCACGTGCCGCGCCAACGGTGCAGGGGATGCTTCAAAGCTCTAGACTTTGGTGATTAGTTCTAGTTCTAAGAGCTTACCTTACTAGAGAAGTTGTAGTTTTGTAACATATTTCTTTTTCTTTTTGTTTTCTTGTTTGGGAAATGGTACATACAAAGGAAATAAATGAGCACCACAGGTCCTATGTTTTAATTAAATTATTTCATAATTAAATGCTAAAGATGTTCTTGTTTAGTAGATTAACATAATAATTAAATATAACTAGTTGGATTGACATAACTCAATAAATTTAAAAATCATATTTTTATATACTGTATATAATTAAAAAGCAAAGCAAAGCAACATTGAAAATAAAATAATAAGAAAAATATATTATATTATATAATTAAAAAAATATATATTAAAAATAAAGTAGTAAGAAAAACATAAAATAAAATAAAATAATAAGAAAAAAAATCCTATATTATCTCTTACTAAAATAATTATGGCATTTTCGTAATTTTATAAAATATTGAAGGGTAAATTTGTAATAGCACCACTTTATCTAAGGTTTAAACACTCCTACCAAACAACATATAAATTTTATCTCACTTTCTATCTTCTCTACCAAACACAAATCCATATTAAACTTAACTCCCCATTTCCCAACACACCATATTATATTTATCCTATCCCACTATATCCTAACCTATCTACCAAACGGGCCCTTATTATTTAAGTGACAGTAATAGGTTTACCTTACTATAGACAATTAGACACCCGTTTATTTTATGACGACTTTACAACTATTGCTACTGCACATCAATTTTCAAACTTGTACATTATTTCTAAATTTTTTAAAATTATTCTACTACTGTTTTTGATCAAACAAATTTCACATAACAATTGAAAATGTCAGCTATCAAACGACTTCCTAAGACCATCAGCAGCGGAGGGAGACGCGGGCGTCCTGAGGGAGAGGTCGCCACTGCGGGATGCAGGCGCGGGCGCTGGGACGCTAGGGAGAGCGTCCGCCTCTGGACGCGGGAGTTCTCGGCCGAAATGGCGCTGTGGAGTGGAACTCCCGAGGCCATGCAATATTATTTTTTTTTTTGATTTTTCGTTTTTTTATTCTTTAATTCATTTATAAATACCCTATTTCAATCCCACATTTTCACGCATCTTCATCCATTCTTCAATCTTTCAACCATCTTTCTGCAACAATTTCTATTACAAGTTAGCAAATAAAAAATGGATGAGTAATTCAATAGGTTTGTATACTAAAGTCAAGGTGGAAGCTCCGATATCAAAGTTCGGACAATTCGTCATCTGGAGTTCCGAATTATCAAAGCCAAAATTCTCCTTTCTCTTCCTCTCAAATTTCACCCTCTCAATTCAACCATCTTTTCTACTCTACTCCTTATCCCGGCCAAACTTATTCGGGTCAACAATTTCCATTTCCTCCGTATTCACCCCAATTCGCTTCTCAACCATCTCCTACATTCTCAACCGCTTCCTCCGGGGGAGCCGGAGGACTTAATGAAATCAACTTGAATGATTCCTTCGACGATGTTTCGGACGAGACTCTTGCTCTCACTCTTTCCAAAGGTGCCGCTCGAACAAAAGTGGACGTGGCCTACACCGAGGCCGATGACATTGTAGTTTGCCGCACTTGGCTCGACACAAGTCAAGACCCCATCGTCGACAACAACCAAAAGGCCGAGGCCCATTGGAAACGCATCACCGACTCTTTCAACAGGCAACGCAACCAGGCGAAGCCTCGCACTATCCGACAGTTGAAGTGCCATTGGGCTCGTATTCAAAATACGACCCGGGAGTTTTGCGTCATCTACAACCGGTGAACCGATCAATGGGCAACCGACAACTCCGACCACGACATCTACCAAAAGGCTTTGGCGGAGTATAAACAAACCAAAAGGTCGGAATTCAAATGCCGACATTGTTGGGAGATTTTGCGAAACACGCAAAAATTCCAACGCGTTGTTCCAAGCATCCCCGCCAACAAAAGGGAAAAAACAATATGGGGGAAGGGTTCACGAGCGAATCAACCTAAGGAGGCGACGCCCCGAACCCGAGGAACGTCTGATGGGGACGAAGGCCGCAAAAAGAAAAAGGGAAGGGTAAAGCCTCCGCCTCCGCCTCCGAGCAACCAAGTAATGAAGCGTTGGAAGCTTTGAAACAAACTTCCAACGCAATTACAACATTCATGTACGACACAAAAAGACTTGCTTATTATAAGATCTTGTTGAAGGATACGTCGAGGATGACCACGAGCAACTCGAGCTACACAACACGATGTGTGCTCAAATTAGAAGTAAGTTTGATTTCTAGTTTAATTTTTTTTTAATTATTGTAATTTTCAATTGTAATGTTATATTTTAATTTCTAAGTTAGGATTAAAATTATGTATTGTACTTTTTATTTCAATTTGAATGTTATCTTTTAATTATTCTAATTTTTATTTTAATTTTCGTTTTTAATGTTTTTTTTCGTTTTTTTAAATTAATATTTAAATTAAATAAAACATATTAAAATAAAAAATAAAATTTAACATATTTATTAATTTAAATTAATAAATTTAATACATAAAAAATATCCAAAATAAAAAAAATGCATATTTATTAATTTATATTTTTTTTCGTTTTTATTTATTTATTTATTTTATATTACAAATTTAAATTAACAAATTAAATTAATATCATTTTTCTCAAATTCAGTCATTCTATAATTATTAAAGTAGAGACTCTGGAATTCCAAAGTGAGAGTCTCCCACTGCTACCTACCAACACAACCTCTCAAACCTCACACAAAAAAGTTCCACTTAATTACAGTTTTACCACCGAGTCTCATTTTGAGAGTTCCCCATTGGGGATGCTCTAAACAACCTTGTATGACTAAGAGCACCCCACTTCAGTCATCCGACTATGATTTGCTGTTCTGGAGATCGAATCCGGCCTAAAGACCCATGTTAGAAGGGGGTGGGCCCAAGAGTCACTTTCTCATCCACGAGAGTCTGAGACTTAGCTAGCAAGACCCATAGCGTAGGGAGCCCGCCTTGTGGGTGTTGGGCTCCGCTCCAAACTCAATTTTTCCGTTTAAAAAAAGTGTTATTGGTGAAAATACTCTGTTTACAAAAAAGTAAATGTAGAAAATATTCAAAATCTGAGAAAGTGTCAAAAAATACTCACTTTATATGTAAACTACTTTAGTTATCCATTAAATATTAATATAATTAATTAACAAACTTTTTCTGATTTCATTTTAATATTCAACATATATACTCCCTCTGTCCCATTAAATATATTCTGTTTTGACAAAAAAGTTCTCACAATTTTGATCAAAATATGACATATTTAATGGGATGGATGGAGTATTTCATTATTGATCTAAATATTTAAATTCAAATAAATATATTTACATAATATGTATAAAAATTGTTGGCAAAATCTTATTGAAATGCAACTACCACTAGAATTTAATTACAAGCGGTACTTACTTTCTCATAAATTTTTACGAGCGGTTTGTAAGTATTTAAACTTTGATAAATATTTTAATATTAAATGTATTCAAATCGCCCGTAAAAATATATCAAAAAACATCTACAACACTAGCGGTAGATGCTTTTTGATATATTTTTACTAGCAATTTGTGCATATTTTATTGCAAATAAATAAATCAATTAATATAATTTTAATTTCCAAAACATAATATCTTTAATTAATGCTAATTTATTTATTTTATATTAATTTATGTTAATTTATATATGACATTGTATTTTAAAAAACAAAAATATAAAATATAAATTAAATACGAGATACCCAAACCGAAATACTCCTATTGTGGAATATTTTGCAAAACTCCAAAAAATTCGTGAATCACACGTAAAAAGTTTCTAAAAATTACAAAATTAACAGTGGAAGACCCTCTCCTTATGCCTTTTAGCAAACTTTTCTAAATTATTCGTTTTCTTCAACACAACTTAGTTATTCAATATGTCCAGAAATTTGTTACTAATTTGAGTTACTAACTCTTTAAAAAAGAAGTTTAACTTTTCTAAATTATTCTTTTTCTTCAACACATAAATTTCTTATCTAAAGTATAATTTTATTTTATTTTTCATCTCACTCTAAAGAGGGATAATATTATCAATTCAATTTTAGAGTGATAATATTATCACTCCCTACAGTGAAATGAAAAAGAAAAAATAATGAATTTATAACTTAGATAAGAGAGATTGATAAAAAAAAAAAGAAATTTAAATGGTAATTAACCTTTTATTCCACATTTTAAATGGATAAACTTATCCTTCGTAATCTTATTATAAATATAAAAATAAGATATTGGTTGACACAAAAAACTATTAAAATATGTAGAATTTTGTGGATAAAGAATATTTAGTTTAGAATTAAAACAAGGGTAAAATTTATAATACCTACTTTAATAAGTGTTATAATATATATATATATATATATATATATGATAGTTTTATATTAGGGTTCCTAATTACATTGTTTAGTATAGATTGGTTTGTCCATAAATATGTACTCTCTCCCATTCGATTAATATACGAATAATATTCTCCAATTTTATGATTCAACATTGTATCAGAGGCCTAGGTTCTAGGGAGCCATTAGGGATCCTAATCTCGAAATTAGGGTTTCAGAATTAAGAGGAATTAGGGTTCTGCACAGTTGGAGAGTGGGTAACAACCCATTCCGTGTTGGAGTCGAATTGGTCGTCACCACCTACCCCACCCGAAGCGCCACTGTCCGGCGCACCTAAGGCCACCACTTCGGCGGCCTATGGAGGCGCGTGCACAACGCGCAGAACTACAGCAGTCGCACGACGCGCTCGATTTCTCTACCTCCAGCCACCGGCAGGCTACACCGCTGGTCCAGGGAGCTTCGCCACCTTCCCGCGCACCTCTGGTCAAATTTCGGTGGCCGGAGTCGGCGCATGTAGCCCACACGCGCCCCTGCAGTCGGCGACGCCTGCACAAATTTTGCCTAGCGACTGCAATCTGTATTTCCTTCGATTCTGCCACCTCTTCATCGTGTTTTCGAATTTAGTACAGTTGTAGTGTGCAGTCACCCATTTCGTTTTCGAGTGACGACGATTGACATCGACTACACAGGGAGTTGCGCCGTCCCCGCGCACCTCCGGTCTGCCCTCCGTTCTTTGTCGACTCGGCTCGCTCTCTCGTTAATTCCTCGGCCAATTTCGATCTGCATCGTGTGATAGTGTAAGATTTGTGGAATATTAGACCATATTTGAGTTTCTCTTATTTATAGGGAAGTGAGATCTGTCTTCATTGGATATATGAAGATCGAAAATCTGTTACTGTTAAGTTAGATCTGTCTTCATTGGATATATGGTGATCGAAGATTTGTTACAGTTAGGTTAGATCTGTCTTCATTGGATATATGAAGATCGAAGATCTGTTACGGTTATGATTGATTCTCAATGTGATTAAGATTGATTATTTGTGTAACATGTTTAGCTCGTTTTTGTGTGTGTTTTTGGTTCATATTTGGTCGTGTCTAGCTTTTAGTTGGAATCGGTTTGGTGTCTTGTAGTTGGTGTTTATGTTGGATTTTGTTTGTTATTATTTTGGATGTAAGATGATGAAAATGAATTAATGTGAGCTGAAATGATGCCGTAAATGCCGAAGATGCTAAGCCGAACGAAGTCGAGGAAACCAGACGAGAGCTTGCTAGGAGTTACGGGCAGAAGACAAGAGGAGAAAGAACGTGAGAGCATGACCATATGCGAAATTGTTACGTCTTGCACAACGATTTTGTTTTGGCTCGTTCTCCTTTGTTACAACTCCGAATTTGGATCCGTTTGCGGCTACGGACTCCTATCGAGACGAGCTTCAATTCTAAAATTTCCAAAATTTCGTATTTTGCACAGGCCAGCGGTCACTGGAGTGCAGACTTTCAGAAATTCAGAGAGTGCACCCCAACGACCGCTGGCTACTCAGCGGTCGCTGGGCCCATTAAATTGGCGGTTTTGGACGCGAGTTTAAGAGGAAAACTGATGTATTTTCATATATATCTCTGTACTGAAACTTTAGAACTCTCTCTAGAACATTAGTATCATATTCTAAGACTTTTGGAAGATGGATTAAGGTGGAGATCAACCTCTCCATCCAAGTAGTGTAATCATAGTAAGTTTCTTTATTTGATTTCTTGCTTATGATTGTATGAATGGATTGTGTAGGTTGAATCTCCACTAGGGTTGAATTTATTGTTGATTATTGATGTTATCGTTAATCATGCTCGTTGTTTGAATTATGCTTATTTAATTGTACCGATTGATCACCGTTGCAATTCATCAGATGTAGGGTGAGGCTGAGAGACAATCTTTGTGTCGGATCAAAGTCCAATCAATATCAGTTGTAATCGGAAATGTATTAACCGAGTATTCATTTGGTATTTTGAGTTCTTGATTGTGTGGCTTAAATACGAGAGTTGGAGTCACAATCTAATTGTAAATACGAAAGTTAGTAATTAGATAGCTTTTGAGAATTCTAGCTGGGCGAATGAATGCATGAATAATCGTAGCATGTGATGATCCACGTGAATGTTTATACCCTAGAGTCTTAATTCATGATTCCATCTATTTAGTTTAATTATCAGTTTATGACTTTAGTTATCTATATGTTTACATCTTGATAGAATGTTTATGACCGATTAATGTTTAATCTGTAGCACTTGAATTATGAAGCACTGCTAAGCCTTCCTTGAGATACGACTGGAGTCACCTTACTACGTATTATAGGCCTCGTTTAATTGAGAGAACTAAATACACGTTTTAGGTTGAACAAATTTCGATTAGAGTCAATGCATTGAGATTGGATTTTGCTTGAGGACAAACAAATGGTTAAGTGTGGGGGAGTTATTTAGCTCGTTTCTGTGCATGTTTTTTGTTCCAAAATTTGTTCAACCTAAAACGTGTGTTTAGCATCTTCGGTATTTACGACAACGTTTTAGCTCACATTAACTCATGTTCATCATCTTACATCCAAAACAATAACAAACAAAATTCAACATAAATACGAACTAAAAGACACCAAACCGATTCCAACTAAAAGCTAGACACGACCAAATATGAACCAAAAACACACACAAAAACGAGTTAAACAACTCCCCCACACTTAACCATTTACTTGTCCTCAAGCAAAATCCAATCTCAATGCA
The DNA here is from genome assembly GCA_026898415.1 of Leonotis leonurus. Taxonomy (NCBI): domain Eukaryota; kingdom Viridiplantae; phylum Streptophyta; class Magnoliopsida; order Lamiales; family Lamiaceae; genus Leonotis; species Leonotis leonurus. The sequence goes on from JAPKLX010000011.1 coordinate 5,425,377, forward strand.
TTGAATCTAATCAAAGATTAACACGCGAGCCCAACCTCCATGCATACCTTCACTTCAAGACTTAGACTAGAATCGTTTCTTAATCGTATTCAGTCACTCAATTAAGACGTAGTGTTGCCCGTTACTAAGTTCATCATCATGCACACGATCATGATGTACACACATCTCACACCTCCCTATTATTTACAAATCCAATTCCCCCTTTATTAACGTTCTTCTAGCATTTTTTTTTTCGAAGAGTTAATACTTTTTTTATTCTCTTTCCTTTTTTTTCTTTTTTTTTAATTCAATGGGAACCGAAAACATAAACACTAGGGATAAGTCACTCATAATCCAAATCATGATCGGTACACGCCAAATAGCAAAGCAACATGCCCCACTACACGTCTTAACCACACAACCAAGCCCAATCGAGAACCAAACCAATCTAAGTCTACAACCTTACATGCTCATATCAGGGCTCACATGCTAATAATCGATCATCATCAACACAAATCAATCGAACAAGCAAGACAACGTGCATATGATCAAGATTGGGGAAGCATACTACTCCCTCCGTCCACTAAACTTGATACGTTTTATTATTTTAATACACTCAATTGAATATAAAACGTGCCAAGTTTAGTGGGACGGAGGAAGTACATCACAAATCACAATCACAAACAAATCATAACAAATATAAACACTAGGCAAAACGTAACATAGAGACGTTACAAAGCGACGACAGACAAGCACGGATACATGAGAAACTAATACAACAAGCTTGGCATAATTAATGTTTATGCTCCAACTTGAGGGGGAGTGTTATAACATATATATGATAGTTTTATATTAGGGTTCCTAATTACCTTGTTTAGCATAGATTGGTTTGTCTATCTCTCCCATTCAATTAATACACGAATAATATTCTCTAATTTTACGATTCAACAATAAGTAAAAAATAAGAAATACTCATTTAAAAATACAAGATAAAAATAACTTACATGAATTATATGAACACATGAAGAAATTCTTCACGTGACTATTTTTTTTATCATTTATATTTAAATAATTATTTTTCTCTATTTTATAAAAATGTACTCTCTCTGTCCCACTAAACTTGACACGTTTTCCTTTTTGGGAACATCCCATTAAGCTTGACACAGTCGAAAAATAACAAAAATGATCTCTTCAAAAAGTTGTGGACTCTACCACCTTTATAACTTTTAACTACATTACATACTCTTCTTAATAATCGTGCCGGAAAAAAAAATATCAAATTTAGTGGAATGAAGGGAGTATAATTTTACCTATTAATGCTTAAAATAATTCCATTTTAGGTCACATTACATATGTGTCGTTTAATAAGTTTATCTGACATGTCCACATTGTTAGTCTTGATTTGATCTAAACTGGAAATTGAGGGGAAATTGCAAGGAACTTGAGTATATAATAAAAATTAGTAATAATATATGTTTGCAATGGTGGCGAGGATACATAGAATGTTTGAAATTGGATTGCATAAACTCCAAAATTAAATGATAACATATCAAAACTGGTGGCGATAATACAAAGAACATCGAGGGAAGGGGTATGGATTGGAGATATTTAGTGTTATGTTATCATCTTTCAAAGATGCCCTTCACATACACCATCCCTTTCTCACTCAGCTGAAGCTCCCTTCTCATTTCCTCTACTTGCTGATCATCACCTTGAACTATTATCTCCGATAGGCTTCCGTCCTCACCCACCAATACTTTCACCTTTATCTGCTCCTTTCTTGATGCTTTTGTCCAATAATACGCTCCTCTGTTTCACTCACCCACGTTACTTGTCCATTAACAACTACACAAAAACAAAATGAGTACATATCATTATGGTTTTTCGCACTTACGCCAAGGGACTCAATAGGGTTAGCCAGAACCAATTGTTTCCGACATCTGGATACGTTATCGTAAGAACAAGTGCCACACTTGCAAGACTTATACAGGTGCAGAAAGTGAGCAATGCTGCTTGACCTCTGTTTGGCACCATTATCCCTTCAAATCTGAAAAGTAAAAATTGTGAATAAGCTGACAGAGGGAGAAAGAGAGAGGGAACTTATATTTTAAGATATACAACCTTAATCAAGCTATTGAACAACTCTAGAGGGAAGACAAGAACACATAATTAGTTGATAATATCAATAACACAACACATAAATTATGTCAACAAGGGGACAAGTCCTCATCAATTCTCATTAAATATATAACAGAACATTTCAGACTTAAGAGCAGCTCCGCCCTCCATTAATTGTAACCTAAATGCGCTCTAATAAGCAACGATTTCTTGTTACCATGAACAAGGTTTCAAAAAATGAGGTTTCTGCCTCATGCCAGTGTTTTTATTAAGGCGTGAGCCTTAAGCCTCGAGACAGATCAAGGCACACACAAATAATAAAGTAACAAAGTTATACCAAATATCGTAAGACACAAATTTATATCACATATCATAAAACAAGCAAAAAATCAAAAGTTATATCTAGTTAAAATTCTTAAAAATTCCAAATTAACTTCCTAATATCTAATATTCATAAATTAAAAGTGCAGGAAATCCGATCATTCACACATCCATCACCACCTCCATTTCCATCTCCCAATTGACAAAAACAGCTCATACGACCACTGCTATGTGGGAAAGAGAGCGGAGTGGAATGTTACATCGGATGAGAGAGCATTGAATCCAATATTTTTTGCTTAAAGGGTGACAGGCAAGTCCTCTTCCCAAGTGCAAAAATCCAATACTTTCAAGTTATAATAGAGAAAAGCATCTCTAAATTTGTACAAAGTCCATAAACTCTGCACTCAGATATATTATCAATGCAATCTTCATGCCAAGACCAACACAAAAATTGGCTAAACTTACTGGAGAAAAATAAATATTTGTGTTAAGTTTGATACTCTACCGTAATAGAAATTCGTTATTAGGTGATGTTATTTCTGGAACCAAAGCAATTTTTACATTTTGTCCCTCACAGATGTGCAGCCTACCAAAACCAAACAGATACTTTTTATGTACTTTCCATGGTTAGGATGATATGGGTTATCTTATCCAATCAGCATTAACTACCAAACGAAAATCCTTCAAAACACAAAAAAAGTGGTATTGATTGCTTACACTACTGTCTCTCCTCTATCTGAAACTACAAAATTGTTGCGAGTAAAGAACGATAGAATTTCTCCTGCAACCTGGCTAGGTGCCTTCTTCCCCTCCCCTTCTCCTATAAATGTTTTCTTTACAACCTGATTCAAAAATAAAAAGTAAGAATTAGCATGCCCAAGTAATATATATCACTGAAGAAAGAAAGAAACAACACTAGAATCCCCTCATACTTTTCCAAGTTAGAAGCAGCAGTGATTCGACATAGAAGTATAGTACCTTAGATTTTACAGAACGCTTGATGAGGGACCAAAGACCAGGAACTGAGATGACAAAGAGACCTAGAGAAGTATAATAACTTGCCAACGAGTAGCCACCACTTTCTGCAAGCAGAAAGAGAGACTGTGTATGCTGAGGAAAATGCTCCAAGATATCTGAAGAAGATGACAAAGCATCGCTCACAGAGGTAGATAATCGAACTGTAGGACTCCTCTGTCTTTTTGGCACTCGGCCACATCCAGGCCATGAGTGAATGTGCTGTTGCTCTTGGGATGAAAATGTGCAACGAGGAGAGAGAGGAGATATCAGTAGCTTTGTGGCCATTTTCTGATGTCTACCAGAATAAGAAAAGATGGTCAGTTTGTTGAGACCTTTTTTTTCTTATCTACATCTCAGATATATTCCACAAGCTCTCAATACGACTATGCCTCCATTTAATTTATTACAATAACAATCATGTCCACAAAATCTTTTGTTATTGGATAAAATGATTTTCATAAACAGTTAGTTACATACAATATAATGTGAGATCAAATAGTCTGAAACGGAAACGGAACTCAATTCAGTTTAACCGGTTTCCAAATGGAACTTAAAGAAAATATGCAAAACTTCCATATCGCAATCCTCAAAACTCATTCTTATCTAAAAAGTATTGAGATTATCTCATCAAAATAATTTGAGACTATCCAATTTTCACATATTGTTCCTACTGCAAGTAAGCACTAAATAACAATTAAAACGTAAATAACTCTAAAGAGGACCATAAACAGACACTGATCACTGCTATTTCCAAAATGTAACGTTTAATTTCAGTGAGCTATCTTCGCAAGAAGCGGATTCAACCTCAATAATGATCCATTTTTTCCTTTTTCGGATTACGCTGCAGTTCCATTTATATCTCCACATTCTAGTAATCTGAGAAGCCTGATTCGATTTCATTGATTTTTCATAATTATTTCGGGCCTTATCCACATCTCATACTTGATGAAAAGCACACCAAGTCGCACTGCGTTCGGAAACTCACATACATATTTATGCAGTTCACGAAATTACCACCACCGCAATGTAACCAAAAGCGAAAAAAAAGTAAAGGAAATGAGGACTCACGCAAGTGAATAATTCGAGGAGGCAAAAGGCGGCGGAGTCCGGCTAAAACTTGTCAGCTCCCGGTGGCGGTTGAGTTGTGCGGTGGATAAGGGGAGATGAGTGGCGGTTATTTTATTGGGAGAAGAAGGATTTTGATTATGGGGCCAAAAATTGAAATAGCTAATACCGTAACAGACTTAATTACAGTTATAATATTTATATTTATTATAAAACAATATAAAAGAAAGTCTAGATTGATTTAAAACAATCACACATTTACTATTTTATTTATTTAGCAGTTAAAACATTAATCAAATTATTTTGTACAAATAGATTTGGGCGGCAGTGATGACGGTGCGCGCGGTTTATGCCCCAAATTTGTTGGTGTTGTGGAGAAGAAAACCCTAATGGCTGTCCAAATATTATGTACTAATTCGTCCATTTTCTTCTATGATAACAAGAAAGCTCCTTCGATATCAATACATAGGCGTGCAGAAATTGATGTTTGGATTCCTTCACAGCGTGCCGGCGGGAAATTATCGGTGCGGTGTTCGGAAAACCAAACTCAGATTCTGAGGACTTGCAAGAATTGCAAAACTCAGTTCGATCCTCTGCTCAACAATCCCCGTTCTTGCCGTTTTCACACTTCTCATTTTGGGGGTTTACTCTCCCTCCCTCTCTCTCTGCATGAGCTTTTATTGCATTTGTATAATTGGCTTCGTTTTTTCCTTCCCGTTTTCTATGTTGTCTTTTGATTTAGGAAATTGCTTGTTTTTTCAATGATTTTGCGGACTTTAAGTGATATATAGCTGCACGATTACATATGAAGAAAACAGAATTCAGTATAGAGAGAATATGTTGTGTACCTGAGGAAGAACAGAGACAAGGTGCAATTTTTGATTATGCTAGGACATTTGCTGGAGAACCAAAGCCATTTGTTTTTATGTTAAGCACAAAAACCACAATCAGATCAAGATTGTGTACTTCGAGAAAGTTAAAGCTATGATTAGCAATCTTAATGATGCATTATGCTGAATGATTAACATCTGAAGACTAATGTGGATAATCAGCTGAGCCATGCACCGAAGAACTTGTGCAGCTACGGATTGCTGGCGCTGTGACGCATATATTGAAGATTAGAGTAGTTATTGAAAGTCGGTCGCTACATACCTGAGCTAAGAGCTTGTGTATCTTTCTTGTATATAGGCGTCCTCTTGTAGAATTTGATCTGTGAAGAATCATGAAATAACTACTTTGCATATTGTTTAAACTGATTTTACTCTCCAATTTCTTCATCATCATAGCAATCAAAGTTTTATTTGGCTAGGCTTCTTGTAAAATCAAAAATATTGTAGCTTGGAGGAGTTCGTTGCAGTCTGTTTCCTTAATAAAATTTTGCTTATGTTCCAGATCATGAGGCAGTAATACCTGATATAGGTGCTATTTTTGTTTTTTTTTTATCATGTTTATTAGGAGAAACAAAGAGGAAGTTTGAGAGTGTATATACGGGAGGTACCATGCATACCCCTGATTCGGGAAAGGTTTACCAATATTGGCATTGTTGTGGGTCTGACGATCCCTTTGATCCTGGATGCACTGCAGCACCTCACTCTTCGTACGACGATTGAATATGCAATGGTAAGGGTACTGAATCTGGAGATATTTTGTGATTACTCCCATCTGTACCTGCAATTACTTTCATATGTTACTTTTTGTAGCCCATACTCTCAACATGTAAAGCATTTTCTTATGCTGTCATTACAAAACAATAGAAATATGCATCATGACCTTATGAGGTGGTATCTTTTTGTACTATTTGTAATCGATTTGCAGACTTGCAGTAAAGCTAACAAAACGCTCTCAATGTGTCTTGAATTTTGTGGGTTTTGTCTAATTTGGCTTAGTTATGAAGCTCTGAATAGGAAAATCAAGACCACGGACATGCAAAATAGGGGATATAGTAGAATCAAATATATGTGTTCCATAAATATATGGCAACCAGAAAAATAGCCTTCTTTTGTGGTTTATTTTTCAACCAGTTTGCTTTCAATTTGCAGAAGCAGACTACAAGTTTCATGCTTGGTGGATGTGATGCTTTACCAAATGCTCTCTCTCAGCATGACTTAGTTTCAATGTGCGGGTTTTCTCCGTAAGGGTTTAGTTTCAAGCTGATGAATAGCCAAACTAAGACCAAAATATACCTCATAATTTATGGACTATATAGAAAGAGTATCAAATAAGAACCATTTCCTTGTAAGAAGTTAAGAACTATAATACATCTGGACTATTGATCTTTTCTTTAATCTATGGTCCATATTATCGAGTATTATAATGTGGGAAAGTTAAGCTTACCATCTTGTTATGATCAGATGAGAAGTAGAGAATTGGGAATTCAGAAACACGTAAGCATCCACAACATTTACCCTGAGCTTGAAAATATTTATTTATTTCTTCATTTTTTAATTTACAGGCTAGACCAATATGTAATAGCTCGACTTTTAAAAGTAGAATAAATTGAGCCTAAAGTTCAGTGGTGTGTTTAATTTACCATTTGAGTACTCTAATTCCTGGTTAAGTTTTCAATTTTAATTTTTTTGAATTATATTAAATTTAAATTATAAGGTCACCTCATGAAATACTTAAAATAATTCAATTTTATGAATTTGAAGTGTAATTAAATTTATTACCTTGGCTAAGTGAGGAAAGTAGACTCAAAAGAATTTAAAAGTGTTATTGGGACGATAATCTATCAAAGATAAGCTGAGCTCATTATGTTTAGATAGTTCTTCTTGCCGACTGATTTGTATTTCTTCTATCTTGTTAAAATTGATTACGACATAAAGATTAAGAAAGTAACAATTCTATAAATTTAGAAGTTAATATTTTAAAGATATTTTTTTTTCTTCTTAGAAAAGTAATCATTTTTATCCGTTTTAATAAGGATAGAGTATTATTTACATCAACCGTTGATCTTGGTTTGCATCAAGTAGGATTTTAAAATAGGAATGCGAACAACTTTTAGGATGTTTATGTAGAGTAGCGCTCCACCGCCCGCGGTGGGCACATCTTAATGCGCCCACGGTTGATGTGGCAATGCCACATCATTGACACATCATCATACGAGTCACTATATTTTTCGTTTTTTTATTAATTTTATTTTTATTATTATTATTTATTAAATAATATTAAACTATACCCTAACCAATAAACCCTAGTCGGAAAGTGATAATTAATAAAAAATATTTAAGTTTTAATATTTATCTACGTGGCATGCCACATCAACCGCGGGCGCATTAAGAAATGCCCACCGCGGGCGGGTGAGCATTTTCGTGTTTATGTAACATAAATATGATAATTTGCTAGACTCATTAGCATTATCACCAAACCTCATTCATCTCCACAACCACTCAAACTGCAAAACAGAGAAGAATAATTGTGTACAAACACAAATTTTATACACTTCACAGTGAGTCCAGCATATATATATTCATTCTTGATTGCATCTGCCTGAGATTAATCTTTACAGCAACAACATAGATGTTATACATAGAGCTCATGATCAATCACTTATCACAACTCCATAATATAAATTGATCTTTGATCTACAGATTATAAATTAGGAATTGAACGTAAAATAAACTCAAAACAAGTGAATAACAATTGAGAGTGTAAAGTGGGAGAAGAAGCTAGAATTGTTGGAGGTAGTTTGATGCGGTAGCGATGGGCACCGAATTTTTGATGGCAGCTGAAAGTGAGGACTTTGGCGAACAGTGGTGGCGTCCGAGGCGGAGTATTGCTGCTGGTTCCGGCCGTGAGAATAGAGGACGTCGGAGGAATCCCTTTGCTGGAGAGAACAAAGGAGCAGTGGCAAATCAAGGATTCATAAACTTTGGGAAATCTGGGTGTGAAAATATAGATAGAAGGAGCAAATCAAAGAATAAAATAAGAAAGAAGAGGGAAGACGTCGCCAGTGAATGATGACAATGAAGAAGAAGAAGAAATGAGAAGTGTGTTTTATGTTCCTAGCTAGTTTTTGCAATGACAAAAGAAATCATAACTAGTAACCTGGATTGGATATCTTGAAGTATCTAAAAGCTAGGGATTTTGTAAAGAAATCCTATATATTGGTGTTAGTTTATAAGTGTCGATGTATACTCTATTATAAACTTATAGAGTAATGATAATGAACTCAATTTCTATGAGATGCAACTCCACTTTGATTATGCTACACGTAAATACTTCATCTTTTAAGCTCATATACTAATTCCAACAATCCATTGGATCTTCAATTGGTTGAAGATCCGAAGCAATACTTCAATCTTTTAAAATCATATATAATTCCAACAATCCATTAGTGTAGACATGAAGGCGATCATTATGAATTGTTAAGTGTGATGATTATGTTTTTGACAAAAAATATATAGTCAATCAAATGAGAATTAATCATTGGAGATGAATTATAAATAAATTTGGACTTATTGGTCCCGAAAGAGCAAGATTGGTGTGGGGAATACAACAATTCAAATTTTTATGGTTTTTTTTTGGTTAAATTTGATAAATAGGGATTAAACACATTTAATAAATTAAGATAGCTTGAGAATAGCTTGAGAAGCAAGACAAGTTCTTCTTTTACAAAGAACTAAACTCACACAAATAAGACCTTGATAAGTGTATAACTTAGATTAAGAATAATTTAAACAAGTTAAACTCAAACTGAGTTGTGTGCGGAAGATTGGTGGTTAATGCTCCTTTTAATGTGGAAAACAATTTTCTTACTCAAGATATTATCAAGTTGATTTAAGGAAGTGATATGAAGAAGATGAACAAATAAAGTAAACAAGAAATATAAAGAACTAGATAAACATATCGTTTCTAAAAGTAAGTTTGAAACTACAAACTTTCTTTTTACATCATCAATCTGATAAAATCTATTCTTAGAAAAAAATGTTAAGTCTAAACCATGACAGGTAGTCTAAACAAGGAAGTACAACTAGCTGCTAAATAGGGACATATCGTTTACATCGATCTATTCCTTTACATTTTAGCTAACTGTTAAAAATAAATTTATACCCGTCATAATAGTAATCAATATGTCCAAAAAAGCTCATAAGAATAATACATATCGCATAATTAACGACCTGCTCCTTTTATAAACGAGTTGTTCTCTAAAAGATGATATTGATCACTTGGTTTTAAAGAACTTATATTAACTAAGTGTTGTTTCGATAATCATCATCAGAACATAGATAAATTCGTGGGGTTCCCAACAGACCTGTATAATCTATGGTCCATAATAATTATGTATCAAATTTATACGTAAAATATATTGAAATTATAATGCATTAGGTAACGAATAAAAATGCATTATCATGATATGCAATAAGATATTACTTATAATGCATCAAAATAATACGTATCATGCATATGTGTTATATTTAAGACTTGATTCTCACCGAATTATACACACACACATATATATTAAAAAAAGGTAGGATTTGGTGAGAACAAAGTCTTGTACAAGAACTAAAACCTATGCATATTACACATTAGGTTGATGCATTATACGTAATATTATTGCATAATATGATAATGCATTTTATTCATTAATCAATGCATTCTATGCATAAAGTTGATGCACAATTCATCAGGACCATATATTATACATAGATCAACGATCCAAATTAGTTATATCTAAATATTAGTTCTCATTTGATTAGTTCCATATTATGAATGGGTCGGTACGGCATATCGAAAAGTTTTCCCTCTACTGATACAGTACCAAATATTTTCGGTATGTTTGTTTCGCATATCGTACTGTACTGAATGTTTCGGTATATTGAAAATTTAGTGTTGAAAAAAATCAATACCGATACCATATCGATTTTTCGGTATACTAAAACAAACTTCGGTATACCGATATACCGAAATTTGGTAAGATATATCGAAAATACCGCATTTCATACCGAAAATTATACAAAATTGATGAATAAACTTTTTTTTTTCTTTTCCATTTTATAGTTTTCCTAATAATAATAATAATAATAATTACTTATTAACATAAAAGTAAATGCATAAATTATAAATATATTTTTCATATTATGAATTATATTAATATTAATTGATGTATAACAATTACATGCAACTTGATTAAAGTAATTTAAAAAGATTAGTGATGTAAAAAATATTACTATATAGATTATTAATATATGTACAATATATATTAGCAAATTATATTTTAATCTTATGTGGAATATATTAAAATTTTGTTATTAATTTTTAAAATTATTATAGTTTTATCTTATAAATTAATAATTTTAATCTAATTTTTTTCATAATTAATAAACACACTAAAACATTAATAAATAATGATTAAAATATATATACTAAACTCATAACAAATTTAAGATATATCTCACTTTGATTGTTGTTGAACAATGATATTTGAAGGTATTCTGTTCGATTTGAATATTCAATTCAATTATACATATATATATATATATAATCAAATATTTATGAATATTGAATTGAGTATCGTAAACTTTTATTTGTATTTGAATATTAATCAAATTATAAAAATATATTTTTTTAATTAAATTGTAAAATATTGAATATCAATACAACTATTTGAGCACATATGTTGAATCAAATCAAAATTATTTGATTCGTTTGCAACCAAAATTATAAGGTTTATTCATTTTATTGATATATGATTATCATTACAAAACAATTGTGAAAGCAAACACAAACAATAACTTTCTTTAATAATGTGTTAATTGTCATCACATGTTATATAATAAACAATACATATATTATAAATTTATATGTTATACTCGTTAACAAATACTTATATAAGTTGTAACTCAATATATGTACTATTTACTTATATATATATATATATTAATATATTATACTTTAATTGTAAAATTATGATAGAGAATAAAAGTATTAATGAATTATTGATATCTTATATTATATACCATAGATATATTTAACAAACATGCAGTTAATTTGCAACACTATTATATAAGATATATACAATTATTATATTTATTTTTATATTTATTATAATAACAAATAAAAGATTGAAAAATAAATTATACACGTACATTATTTTTTGGCAAAATTATATTATTTATATTATATTTGTAATATTTTTTTTAGATACTTTAGTATTATGTATGTTATTAATATAATACATTAAAGTTATATTTAAATTATAATTTTAGTCAAATATAAAATAAAATTAATGTGAGATTAATATTAAAAAGAATAAAAATATATAAAAATTTGATACGAACCTACAGAATTATCACTACATACTGATATATCGAACATACTGTATGTACCAAATTTTTTGTAAATACCGAAAATTCGGTGTAGTTCGGTGTAACGCGGTATGGCTAAAATGCATACTGATACCGTACCGTAAAAATCGATATACCATTAATTACAGTATTTTCGATTTTTTTTTCGATGCAACATGCTCGGTATATCAAATTTTCGGTATATTTCCATTCCCTATTAAAAAATATGACTATCTATATATATATAAAACAAGAAGCATTCCAATTGAAATCAATTTGAGTGGCAAATTTTGTAAATAACTTTAATTTTAATGGCAAATATAATACTACAACTATTAAATTTAAAAATAAATATTAACAGGATTCGGATCTCTATACCTTTCATAAGAAAGGTTATACTGTAAGCCAATAGAGCAACAAGATAACTTGAGCATTAAATAAATCATAATATACATGTATAACTGAATCTGGTTTATGTTTAGCGTTTAGCTTATTAATTTTTAAAACTTTATAGATTATTTTCTCTCTCCTATAACACATTTCTCCTAAAATTATTTATTTTCTTCGTAAAAATATTTGCAATATTATGCATATTAAATTAAAGATCTCGACAATAAATTTAATATATTTTACTAAATTATAATGTTCCTAATTATAAAGTTGAATACTCTTTATAATATGTTTTAATATTATGCATGAAGATAAATTAGACATAGTGTCTCAATCTATTTTTACTATAAAATTTCAATGTTATCTAATATGTTTTTCTAATTTTATTTTCTTACATCTAAGTTTAATCTTTTATTTAGTACTAAAAATTTGTCATATTTGATCAATGTATATAATTGTTTTTAATATTTAATACTAATAATTATAATCAATTTGTATTGTTAATAAATTCAATACTAACATATATTGATTTTGACTCACTTATTTAAACATATTTTCCTTTTTGAGTTGTCTCACTTATTTAGACACATTTCTTTATTTAGCAAATTATAAAGCACAAACCATGTTCTTCAAAAAATATTACAACTAAATATTAATATCAATGTGAAAAGTAAATGAATTTAAATAAGTGGGACGAAAGGAGTATAGTTTTTTAAAAAATATTAATTTTAATGTATTATTATAAATATTAATTAAATACTAAATTTAATAGTGAAACATAGAATGGAAAACAAATGGTCATTCCATTTAGGAGCTCTATTAATTCGCTGTTACATAAAATTATATCAAATATTTATTATTATATAAAAAAATTAGAATTTCACAACAAAATATAACGAAAAATAATAATGAGTTCAAATATATTTATTATGAATTTTTATCAATATACACATATGTTTAAATAGTTATGTAATATTATTTTATTTTTTAATTTTAATGTGTTGTTGTAAATTAATAAAAAACGACTCTTTATAAAATAAGAAATTGAATGAGGTAAAATAAATCGAAGTTATTGTATCAAATCGTTCATTCTGTTCTCAAATTTTGAAACTGTAACCGAATTGTCCCCGACATAGTGACAATTGAGAAGAGTACTATCGATTACGGTTTTAAAACCACCAAATAAAATTGGATTACAATATTTTTGATTTCTTTAAGTATCTATATTATAAATTATTTATAAATAGATTATAAACTCGTGCATAGCACGGGTGCAATATCTAGTTTATATAAAAAAGCAAGTGTTCACATTCTCACGTAATGAATAATTATCATTGGAACATCCTAATATATGTAAGCTTGAGAGAAAATCATGTACCACATCTGCACATGATATCATACGACAACAATCTCCGTTGACACGCCAAATACTTAATTGGCAGATAGATATGTAATTAATTGATATGGATATGTTCCTTTCATAAAACCATTTTTATGGGGTTGGGTGTCTTCCTGAGCTAGCTATTGTTATTTTTTGCAAACAATTCCTGTGCTTTTGTTTGTTAGTCAATACTAATATGCTTATTATTTTAATAATGATGCTAAGGTTGTATTTACATGCATTAGGAAGATTGGGATGGCTACTAGCTATATATTTTCTTTTTACAGTTATTTCAATTTTATGATATTGATATGAGATGAAGATAATTAAATTGATGTTAAAATAGTTTCTTTTTTTCTTGAGAAAAGATAAAATTGCTATATAAATAAAAAAGATAAATTTTATTTCATTCATCCATTTGTTTATGACACGTTACTTTTGAACACATATATTAAGAAAATAATGTTTTTATCCGTAAAATGGTGGACCCTCTAAAATGGACTAACCTTTTAAGGGTAAGGGTTTTTTGGAAACGAGCCATTATTATGTCGACATGCTAATATAGTAAGGTGACGTTTACTTTGAATGATAAGTTAAATAGATAAAATGTGTGATTGATTATTTGAAGAATATGATAATTAAATTAATTTAAAATTGAATAATCCATAATTTATACATCAAACTAAACACTAGATTAATTTGGATTATTTTTATTAATCAATCTTATCATGCAAAGTAAACACCACCTAAATGGATTATGAATAATGGAATAGAGGGGAGTATATCTTTTTCTTTAAAAAAAATTAAGCCAACTTATCCTTACACCTTGTTTTAGTTTCGCATGGAATACATAAAAATAGGAAAATGTTTAGCCTCTTTTTGATCGTCTAAACTCATATTTTCCGTGTTTTTATTCGTATTATTTTCCCTCTTCGCATAATGTTTTGGCTTGATTTACGGTTCATTTTATGTTTCAGGATCACAAGCCTAAACGAGTGTTAAAGTTGGAAAAGAGACGAGAAAGGATCGAGAAATGACGAAAAATGAAGACTAGTGCCGAGAGCTAGCTGACTAGGTGGTGCGTGTTAAGGCGAGCCATAGCCGAACCAGCGCGCGAGGGCCAGCGAGAGCCAGGATCAGCGGTCGCTGACCACGCGGATGACTCGGTTAGCACCCAAGGGACGCGCCCGGACCTGCGGAACAACCTTAACTCAACGGCCGCTGACTTTGAGCGGTCGTTGACATCCCTTCTTGGCTATAAATACCCGACACATTTCTCATTCGAGAGACACCTTTTTCGAGACACCATTCTCCAAATCTCTTCCAGACCTTCATTCAAGACGTTTACCTTTATATTTTTAGCACGTCTCGACCTTGTGTTCTAGGGTCGAGACTTTTGATTTCTAGTTAGTTATTTCTAGTTTTTGAATTCGTACTCGAAGGTAGCCAATTCCAACATTCTAGTTTGTAGTTCTTCTTCAGTTTTTATTGTGGATTCCAGGCTATTCTAGTTATTAATCAAGTTCGTTTTCTGTTTATTATTCCGGTGTCGTTTATTATTTAGTTCGTTTATTTGTTTATGCTTTCATTCTCTTATTTCGCTCATTTAATTTATTCCCTGCACCTTTCGATCTGAATTTCCCAAGTATTTTCCGCATTCTTTTTATTTCCGATTTCCAAGTTATTCGCACTCTTTTAAATTCACATCCTGTTTTCTTAATTAGATTAGTTAGACGATTAGTTTCTACGTTGATTTCCATTAGTTTAGAGTTTACCTTATCTCTTATTTATATTCCATGTCTTTCGATTATATTTTCGTTTATTAGTTTAGAATTTACTTTACCTATTTTACTTTCTTCGCCTAGTTATAAGACAAACAGATTCTCTTTTACTTGCTTTTATATTGAACAGAGAATTGAATTGTCCTGCTAAATCTTCCTTGAGAATACGACTTGAGTTAACTTATCATTGCTAGACGACCTCGTTAAGATTACGAGTGACTCCAAACAATTTTAGTCAAACAGAAAACATACTATATTGGCAAACTTGAATTAACATGATGCATATGTTAGTTTATAAAATGGGATAACATGATGCATATGTTAGTTTGTAAAATGGGATAACATTTGAATAGCGCATACTCTACGCGAATACTAAGAATTTGAGTTCAATGAATTCGTGTGTATATGTGTAACACACAAATTCTACATGTGTTACTTATAAAAATGAATCAATAGATGACCTATGCTGGCTCGAGTTAACGAAATTTGTGTGTTGTTTATATATCTAGGGGTGAGCAAACCCAAACCGGACCTATAAAATCAACCCGGACCAATGAGTTCGGTCCGGGTCTGGATCGACCCATCTATTGCAACGGTTCGGGTTGGATCTTTTTTTAGGACCGATGAAGTAACGGGTCAGTCCAGGTCTAGACCCGTTCAGACCCGTTAGACCCAGAACCGACCCATACAAATAAAAAATATATATTTTTTATTGTTAATAATAAATATATGTAATGTTATTAATATTTTTATATATATATTTAATAAGAAATATATAAAATATTTTTCACACTTATTTTTATTTATGAACTTGAGATTGAATTAATAAATTATTATGTGATAAATTGAATTTTAGTTTATATTTTTATTGTAAATTGAGAATATTTAATAGTAAAATATGTTTAATTAATATGTGATTTTTTTTCAAAAATTGTTGGTTAACATTAAAAAAGTAATATATATAACATGAAATAATTGTTTTATTAATTTATTTTTTTCGGGTCGGACCCATACCGGACCCGTAGTCCGGGTCTGGGTCGGTCCGGAGTCTGTCCAAAGGGTTTTTTCTGTCCGAGTCGGTTCACCTTTTAAAAGAATTTTGGGTTTTCGGTCCTAGCAGGTCGGTCCGGTTCGGTCCGAGTCCGACCTTCTGCTCACCCCTACATATATCGTCTCCTACAAGCTCGAATTCGCAGACTTGTGTTTCCGGAAATAAAAAATATTTTGATTTCTAATATATGAAAATACTATATTTATTTTTGTATCTTTATTTAAAAAATGAATATTTTGTTCTGTTAACTCCAAATAAATTAGTACGATCAAATTAATTAACTGTCGTAAATATATGATATTGCTTCCTGAACTTCTCATTTCTAAACATACAAGTATAGTGTTGTAGGCTCTGACACTGATATTAAGAAATAATTATTTAGTATAATTCCAAATAGTAAGAGAACTCAACGAGAAACAAAGAGAAGATATATATATATATATATATATATATATATAGTTATTTTTCCTTTCATTTTTGTCTAATGATGTAAGTGCATGGCCATGAATATGTATATTTGATAGTATTTATTATGTTTGTGATATTAATATAATAATATTAAGTGTGCTAGGTATTATCATTTGAATTTTTGACATGTGCCAATTTTTGAACAAATAATATATAAATCTTTAGCTACCCTAACCAAATTGCACAACACTAATTAAAAGTCAAATTGTTACATAATAATACAATAAAACTTATAAGTAGAGATATAACCTAAAGAAGCAAACGTCAGAATTCTGACCTTTCCCCGTCCGCCTACCTCGGCTACCTTCCAAATATCCTAATGGAAGTGACTTCCAAGGAAATGATTTCAAGACATTGGTGCATGAGTATATGTCCAATGGAAGTCTCGAGAGCTGGCTTCACCACAATAATGAGGAACAAGGTAGAATTCTGTGCTTTACTCAAAGACTTGACATCGCCATTGATATTGCCTCTGCGGTTGAGTACTTGCATTGTGGTACGGATTCCATAGTTATTCATGGAGATTTGAAGTCCAGTAATATTCTTTTGGATCAAGACATGGTTGCCCATGTTGGTGACTTCGGATTAGCCAAAATTATTTCAGAAAATCAACCATTAGAAGAAGGAAGCAGTTCAATTGCAATCAAAGGTACCATAGGGTACATTCCTCCAGGTTGATTTCTAAACTTTGCAGTTTTTAAGTTTATTCTTTATCTCAATACATATGTCTACCTATATATATGTATTCTTTTTTTTTTCTACACAGAATATGGTATGAACAATATTGTATCAACACAAGGGGATGCATATAGCTATGGAATTGTTGTGCTTGAGATGTTCACAAATATAAGGCCCACGAGTGATGCATTGAAGGGGCACGTGAACCTCCAAGATTTTGTTAGCGGTGCATTACCAGATCATTTAATAGAAGTGGTAGATCTGTTTCTCCATCAACAACTAAACGAAAGTGACAAGAATATGGATTGTATTGTGTCGATTTTGAGCATTGGAATGAGATGCTCAAAGGAACTTATAAGCGATCGCATGTCAATGACCGAAGTTGTTAATGACTTGAAAAGGATAAGAAGTACTATTTTTGTTGGAAATGTACGGGCATGACACATTGTTGCAGCTTGTGCCACTCTGTGCCAGTAGGTGGACTGGGCCAGCAGCTAGCTGTCCCAGAAAATGGCCTGCTGTGCTGCTGCCCAACGATCTGTCCCGAACGATCTGCCCAACGATCTGTCCCGAACGATCTGTCCGGGGATAGCTAACTCTTTGTTGTAGAGAATGAGATAGCTTGAGTTGATAAATATCTCCTCATGCCCTTCTGATATCAAGCTCCTTGAGTACTACATTTGTGTAACTCCTATAACGTCCATTGACTTGATTTGAATCAATTGTCATGAATGGACTTTAATTGTAATTAATTCCTATAACTCCTCTTGAGTGGGTGTGACCTATATAGATAGGTGTTTTCTCATTTTTGAGACACACAACATATCATACACGCATATAACTCTCATACAAACATCTTGCTGCATTCATCTTCTTCAAGCATTTAGAAGAAGCTTTGTCCTCAACCACTTTCCAGTTCGCCGGAGCTCGTTGATTTTGTGGTGCTGCTATCAAGGAGACGTAAGCCGTTTTATCTTTGGAGACATCTACGCCACACCGTGAGCACTACCGGGGCGTAATATTGTCTTGCGGAAAGAGGATCTTTCCTCGACTCGGCTTCAACTTTTTCCAGATTCTTCTCCAAGTTTTATCCAATTTTTTTTTAGAAATAAATTTTGCTATTGTAATATTTATTTAATTTGTATTTTTCTCCTTCCATTGATATACCAACAATCACAAGACAATATTATTATTTATTTGGGAGGAGTTGGTTTCTTTATTTTATAATAAAGGAATAGTAGTCAATTTGGAGATTTGGAGAGTCCAGTAGCCAAACCTCATTTTTTGAAGTACAGTAGCTGTACCATTTGGAGATTTGAAGAATCTTATAGCCACTTTGAAGATTTGAAGAATCCAGTAGCGGTTCATTCTTTGAAAAATCTAGTAGCTAACTTTCAACTATTTGAAGATGGCATCCTCAACTTCAACCAATTTCAACACAGCCGCTGCTGCCTTCGCTTCCACCGTAGCTGCTGCTGCCACTGCCGCCACCACCGCCGCTGCTGCCGGAGGATCTTCTACGATCCCCATCCTTGTTGACACCACCATCAATGCGATGGACACCGGACGTGGAGCCGGTACTAACCCTTCGGGGTTGAACGGTGGTTCCATGCATAGTGGCACCGTTGGTTCCACTTTTAGTGGTTCCGTTGGGTCCATGTTTGGATCCGGTGTTGGAGCCCACGGGCTCAACACGTCGGCACCGAGGATGATGCCTCCTGCCGAAAAGCCACCGAAATTCAGCGGGGCTGATTTCAAACGTTGGCAACAGAAAATATTGTTCTACTTGACAACGTTGGGTTTCGCCGGGTTCCTCAAGGAGGACGAGCCGCCGACACCGAGTTTCGAGGAGATGAACTTCACTGTTCGGGCTGCCTATGACAATTGGCACACTGGAAATTACCTTTGTAAAAACTTCATTCTAAATTCTTTAGATGACAGTTTATACAATGTGTATTTCGTGGTAAAGACCTCCAAAAAAATGTGGGAGGCTCTTGAAAAGAAGTACCGTAGCGATGACGCGGGTACAAAGAAGTTTGTTGTAGCTAAATTTTTAGACTACAAAATGGTAGACTCCAAACCCATCATGGATCAAGTGCAAGAGTTCCAACTTATTGTGCACGATGTTCATGCCGAGGTGATGATTCTTCCGGATGCATTCACGGTGGCGACCGTGATAGAGAAGCTACCTCCAAGTTGGAGTGACTTCAAGAGCTATCTCAAACACAAGAGAAAGGAGATGACTCTTGAAGACCTCATCGTGAAGCTTCGCATCGAGTCGGACGTGCGAAAGCGTGATCCGAAGGTGAAAGGGCCGATGGATGCAAAGGCCAACTTGTTGGAGAGAGACGGTCCCTCCAAGAAGCGTGCTCGCCCGAATGATAAGGGTAAAGGGAAGCAAAAGCCAACTCGCAAGTTCGACGACAATTGCTTCAACTGTGGTAGACCGGGCCACACGTCAAGAGATTGCCGTGAGCCAAAGAACTACAAGAAGAAGAAGCACGCTGCCCATATTGCCGAGAAGGAGTTCGGAGATTGGGATGAAGGTGATCTTGTCGCTGTTGTCACTGACGAGGTTAACTTCGTGGACAACCAAGGTGGATGGTATATTGATACTGGTGCAACCGCCCATGTGTGCGCCGACAAGACTAAATTCGTGACGTACAAGGTTGTTGAGGGGAGGAAGCTCAACATGGGAAACCAAGCCTCGTCCGAGGTGGCCGGAGTTGGGGATGTGGTCCTCAAGATGACGTCCGGCATCCCAATTACCTTGAAGGAAGTCCTACATGTCCCGGACATCCGCAAGAATTTAGTCTCGGGATCAATACTAGTCAACAAAGGATTTAGATTAGTTTTTGAATCTGATAAATTTGTATTGACTAAGTTTGGAAAATTCCTAGGTAAAGGTTATCTTACCGGGGGTCTTTTCAAATTGAATGTAATGGCCATGCGCCCGAAAAGCTTGAATAATAATGAAAAAGCTACGACTTCCTCTTACTTGATTGAGTGCTCTGATTTATGGCATTGTAGATTAGGACATGTAAATCTAAATGCTATAAAGAGATTAGTAAACTTGGATTTACTAAAATTAAGTGAAGTCAATACTCAAAACAAATGTGAAATTTGTGTTGAGGCGAACATGACTAAGTTACCGTTTCATTCGGTAGAAAGGAGTACGAAACCTCTAGAATTAATTCATACCGACGTGTGTGATTTAAAGTTTGTGCAAACTAGAGGTGGTAAGAAATATTTCATTACCTTCATAGATGATTGCACAAGGTATTGTTATCTTTATCTTCTAAGAAGTAAAGATGAGGCTATTGAAGCTTTTAAGAACTTCAAAACTGAAGCCGAAAATCAATTAAGCTGTCGAATTAAGATGGTTCGAAGTGATAGAGGTAGAGAATATGTAGCTCTGTTTGAGGAATTATGCAACGAAAGTGGTATAATTCATCAAACGATGATTCCTTATTCACCTCAATCTAATGGTGTTGCGGAACGTAAAAATCGAACTCTTAAGGAAATGATGAACGCTTTATTGATTAGTTCAGGGTTGCCCCAGAACATGTGGGGGGAAGCTGTGTTAACAGCCAACTATATTCTGAACAAGATTCCACTTAAGGGTAAGGATGTTACTCCTTATGAGTTGTGGAAATGAAGAAAGCCCTCATACAAATATTTAAAAGTGTGGGGATGTTTGGCAAAGGTTGAAGTGCCTCTACCCAAACAAGTTACAATTGGCCTTAAAACGGTAGATTATATCTTTATTGGATATGCTCTAAACAGTAGTGCCTATTGATTTGTTATTCACAAATCGGAAGTTCCCAACATGGTGGTGGGAACAATTTTCGAATCAAGAAATGCTATATTTTTTGAGAATATATATCCTTGTAAAGATAAGGATATAATTGAAGTCAATTCTAGTAAAAGAATTGAAGAAGAGACCACGTCTTCTAAATCAATAGATGAAAATCTAAAATCGCGCAAGCGACAAAGGTCTAATCTAGAGGATATAGAACCGAGACGAGGTAGTAGAGTTAGGACTCAAAAGACTTTTGGTTCTGACTATGTATCGTTTTTGTTGGATGATGAGCCAACAACGATTAAAGCAGCTTTCTCTAGATCCGACGCGGAGCTATGGAGAGAAGCTGTACAAAGTGAGATTGACTCAATTATGCAAAACCGCACTTGGGTGTTGGTTGATTTACCTGAAGGTTGTAAGCCCTTAGGATGCAAGTGGATCCTTAAAAGAAAGTTTAAAGTCGATGGGTCAATTGATAAATATAAGGCTCGATTAGTAGTCAAAGGCTTTAAACAAAGAGATGGGTATGATTTTTTCGATACCTACTCACCAGTGACGAGAATTACTTCTATTAGAGTACTTCTCGCGATTGCTGCTTTGCACAATCTCGAGATTCACCAAATGGATGTTAAAACTGCATTCTTGAATGGTGATCTCGAAGAAGAAATATATATGGAGAAACCTGGGGGGTTTGTAGTACCTGGCCAAGAAAGGAAGGTATGCAAATTGGTGAAGTCTCTATATGGGTTGAAACAAGCGCCGTTACAATGACACTTGAAATTTGACGATGTGATGTTGTCAAATGGCTTTAAAATAAATGAGTGTGACAAATGTGTTTACATTAAGAACACAAATAAAGAGTATGTTATAGTGTGTCTTTATGTAGACGACATGTTAATCATGGGTAGTAATATCCGAGTGATTAACGAGACTAAGTTCATGTTGAAAAGAAATTTTGACATGAAGGATATGGGGGTAGCTGACGTGATCCTTGGAATTAAAATTCTAAGAAGACCAGACGGAATCAGCTTGTCACAATCTCACTATGTTGAGAAAGTGCTAAAACGGTTTAACGCGTACGAAAGTGTACCTGTTAAAACCCCCTAGAACTCAATGTTCACTTAAGCAAAAACCGAGGTGAGTCGGTTGCGCAAGAAGACTATGCAAGGGTAATTGAGTGCTTGATGTATTTAACGAATTGCACTCGACCTGACATAGCATGTGCCGTGAACAAATTGAGTCGTTACACGAGCAATCCGAGCAAGGAGCATTGGAAAGCTCTTGTGAGAGTATTAAGATACCTAAAGTATACTCAATATTATGGGCTAAAATTTGGGAGATACCCCCCGGTACTTGAAGGGTACTGTGATGCGAACTGGATCTCGGACACAAAGGATTCGCTTTCTACAAGTGGATATGTGTTCACAATGGGGGGTGGAGCTGTTTCGTGGAGATCCACAAAACAAACATGTATAGCCCGATCCACCATGGAATCTGAATTCATAGCTTTAGATAAAGCTGGTGAAGAAGCCGAGTGGCTGAGAAATTTTCTCGAAGATATTCCATGTTGGTCGAAGCCAGTGCCTCCAGTGATGATTCACTGGGATAGTCAAGCTGCTATCGGGAGGGCAAATAGTGGCTTGTATAACGGTAAGTCTCGACATATTCGTCGGGGACATAATACCGTAAGACATTTGATCACAACGGGAGTTATCACAGTCGACTATGTAAAGTCGTTGGATAATCTAGCGGATCCGCTAACCAAAGGGTTAAATCGGGATCAAATGTTTAAATTATTAGAGGGAATGGGTCTAAAATCCACAACATGAGGAGTTCTTATAGTGGTAACCCAACCATGATGATTGGAGATCCCAAGAACTTGGTTCAATGGGAAAACTAAGCTGTGAGAGCTTGTGAGGGAACACTCATTGATATATCTATTCCCTAGAAGAGCACAATTTAGTGTTGAGAACTTTCCTAGTGGTGAGGTTAAGTCTATAACTTTTAATGATTCCTAGAGATCGAGTAGGGCAAGATACTCGAGAAAGAATCACCTATATAAGTGTGAAGTGAGGGCCGCTTCTAAATAAACACTTATGAATCCAAAGGGGTGTCCAGGGCTCGAAATGGACACAAAACGTGAGAACGGAAAATGTTTGAGGTGTTGAAGGTGTGACATCATTGTCTCGGTACACGCCGTGGAGGAATAGTTCAAAACATCGTGCTACTAATCCGCCTGTGTATCCGATGGTGTAAACTAAGGAAGGTTCAAAGCCATAAGCTACCTATCCTAATACTTTGGCACTTCGTGAGGACAAAACTTGTGTGCATTTGCATTTGGGTTATTTCCACTCATGTGGGGGATTGTAGGAATCGTGCCTTAAAAAATAAATATATATATTTGTTATATATTTGTTGTGGTCAATGAAGTTTGACTAAGTCTTAAGTGATGAAGCATTTAATTCTAAGGAAATTAAATAACGTAAGATCGATCTATGTTCCGAGTAGATGATCGTAGTATATTTATTTTCTCTAAACTGATTCCCGGTGAGTGAGAAATAAAGGTTTTAAGTTAGTCACTTGAAGCATGGAGTTATGTGTTTTGGGAACTAAGAGTGAAGAGAAACTCCTATCCCACATTGGTTATAAAACCATCTTTCATCTTGTATATAAGGAGGTTAAGAAACCTTATGGTTTGACAAGTTGGGTCATAGAACATCTGGCACGCGCTAGCCCGCTGTCCTGGGGCTGTTTTTTGCTAGCGGGTTGTCCCGGACCATCTGTGCCACTATCTGCGCCAGCAGGTGGTCTGTGCCATCTGGGCCAGCAGATGGTGTGTGTCAGCAGGTGGTCTGGGACAACAGATGGTCTGTGCCACTGGACAGCTAGCTGCTGTGCCAACAGATGGCCTGTACCACTTTGTGCCAGCATCTAGCTGTCCCAGCCAGCTTGTGCCACTCTATGCCAGCAGGTGGACTAGGCCAGCAGCTAGCTGTCCCAGAAAACGGCCTGCTGTGCTGCTGCCCAACGATCTGTCCCGAACGATCTGCCCAACGATCTGTCCCGAACGATCTGTCCGGGGACAGCTAGCTCTTTGTTGTAGAGAATGAGATAACTTGAGTTGATAAAGATCTCCTCATGCCCTTCTGATATCAAGCTCCTTGAGTACTAAATTTGTGTAACTCCTGTAACGTCCATTGACTTGATTTGAATCAATTGTCATGAATGGACTTTAATTGTAATTAATTCCTATAACTCCTCTTGAGTGGGTGTGACCTATATAGATAGGTGTTTTCTCATTCTTGAGACACACAACATATCATACACGCATATAACTCTCATACAAGCATCTTGCTGCATTCATCTTCTTCAAGCATTTAGAAGAAGCTTTGTCCTCAACCACTTTCCAATTCGCCGGAGCTCGTTGATTTTGTGGTGCTGCTATCAAGGAGACGTAAGTCATTTTATCTTTAGAGACATCTACGTCACACCGTGAGCACTACCGGGTCGTAATATTGTCATGCGGAAAGAGGATCTTTCCTCGACTCGGCTTCAACTTTTTCCAAATTCTTCTCCAAGTTTTATCCAATTTTTTTTTTAGAAATAAATATTGCTATTGTAATATTTATTTAATTTGTATTTTTCTCCTTCCATTGATATACCAACACTTCTTTGGCTTGAATCCTCTTCTATGAACCATTCATCTAGCTCTAAAACTCATGCATCCATCTCATTGGACAAAATGTGTAGTTTGATCTATCATTGGGTAAGCATTTTGTTGTTGTGTGATATATTGAGGATTACAAAGTATACTGCATGCCTTAAAGAGATGGAGATTTAGATTGTGCATGAGATTGACTACTACAACTTCATATTAGGGGTGAGCATAAAAAATTGGAAGACCGAACCACCCGACAAACCGATCCTAAAATAAGTTTAATCAGACCAATCAGTTCACTTTTTTTCAATTTTCAAAAACCGGTAATACCGGTTTGATTTTTATTTTTTTTTGTTTGTGAAATCTACGGTTAATCGACCCGAACCGATGCCTATTAAATACTTTTAATTAATATATATTATTAATTTAAATATTTAATCATAATATTTGAAAAATATAAATAAAAATTTTACAATATGAAAGACTACACGATGATTATGTTTTGTCTCATTTGTATTTTCTATTTCTTTCGAAAAAATTTTCTCATTGTGATAACGTGAAATATCATGAATCAATATAGATAATTTTTCTTTTTATATTTTACTATTTTCTTTTAGTTTGTCATGTTTTTCTTGCTTATCATTAGGTATGTAATCGAGCCGAGTCAAGTTGAATACTAGTCGGCTCGGCTCGTTTAATATATTAAAGGGCTGTAATCAATACCAGAACTGTTGTCAAGCTTCTCACCTACACAAAGGATGTGAAAAAATAGACTAATTTTATTATGATGCTTTTCACATTTCATTATTCAAACTAAATAATTAGCATTACTTCTAATTTTGTCAATGGTAAGGTTTAGTAGCATTCTAGGAGTGACATAAGGTAGGAAACAATCAACCCTTATATTGATATATACACAAACTACATGTAAGCTTAACTGTTTGGTAGTGAATTAATTGTATGTTGTTTTAGTGTGATAAATGGTTCATAAGTACATGTGTTGATCTAATTAAATTTTATTATATGGGTGAAACATTTGTTTATATGTTATTTGTTAGGAGTTTGGTGCATTGTTTGGTATACTAAAATGGGAACAACATATATACTGCTCTAAATTATTAATGAGATTTCATAATAGAATCAGCTTTAAGGATGCTTTTTTAAAAAACTTTTTACGGTTAATAAATAATAATGGTAGTGCTTTTACATCATACATGATTATGATATTTTACATCAGAAGGAAATAATAATGCTCCTTAGCAAATTATATTTGTAGTTATTGAATCTATAAATATTATTTGGGTGTTGTGATTTAGCATTAAAGGGTGGAAGTGAACTGATTTGTGTACCACCAAAATTCAGAAGTGACATCCTTTTATTTGCTGAATGGATTTGTTAGTTGGTGAACTACAATTTCTATGAAGTTATTTGTATAATGAGAACTTAACCACTAGCTTACATGCTAATTTAAATTGAGGTTATATTTGCAAATTTCAATTAGTTTTGTAAGATTGATTAGTAGATAATATAATTTATTTTGCACGCAATTGTGAATTAAAAAAACAATCAAAGAAACGTCCATGATGATTGAGGAAATAATGAACACTTTGCTGCTCCAGATTTCAGCTGCATTGCATATCTTAATCAGGCTACTCTTTAAAAAAATTGAAAACGTGTATCCGAGTCTCAACCATATACCATGCTTAATAGGATCCCATCACAAGTCCATCACCTCAATGATAGAACCCATACGAGAGACTCGTAAATCCGCAGGATCCACATGTTTAATATATCAAACAAATAATTATTTCTTTAGCAATTAATACCACATAGGAGAAAATATTGTGGAATTACTTTTCTCTTTGCTAGTCATTCGCTTGTGGAGAAACAATTTGAATCGTTAGCCACGAACAACAATCCTTCTACGATTGAATCTCCTTCGAACTTCTTCAATCTCCTTCGATTAAACCTTGAAAACTTTTAACCTATTCTCAATCTATATATTGATTATTCCGTGTTATCTATCAAACTTTAAAAAGAGAGAGAAATTCGAAAATTAGGGTTTTGAATCCTTTTCCAAACTTAGAGAGTATAATCCTCTAAATTTTGAGTGATTTCTCTAGTGTTGTAACTCTCAAAAAATCGGCCACCCCTCTCCTTTTTATAGATATTTTTGGGTTAGGTTAGAGCTTCAAAAGTGAATAGATAAGACCTTCCAATATAAGAAAAGGTCCAATTTTATTTCCTACAATTCCTCGCTTATTCCAATATTTAAAATTTGAAATAATTTTTTAATTAATTTGACTAGGTTCAAATCTTAACTTGAATAATTTAATTTTCAGTCAATTTGAACCAATTAAATTTAATTAATTGTCTTGGTCAAACTTTGACTTTAAATTAATAACTTATTACATTAATTTAATTTTGACTTTCAAATTAATTACTCTAGGAAATGTAATAAATTATATATCTTATATAAATATTTATCGACTTCACTATATGATAAAATATTGAACTATTTTCAACTATTCAAATTACGTATGTAACCTCTTTTGTCATTAATTATTTCCCGCGTTTAAGATTATGAGTTTGCTGACATTTCATAATTAATTAGTATATTTATTCGTGAGTGATCCGGCTCAAACTTTGATTATTGTATATGGAATAAATTCCAACAAGTCGAGTTACTTATGCAACAAAACTTTCTGAACGCCTCACACAGATTTTATCAACTCGTGTCATCGAGACGCGATTCCATGCGTTTGACAATCAAACACTTCTTGCTAAACCAATCACTATAGCCCAAGACATTACTATGCAGGGTTACGAAAAATCCGTAAGTGTAAATGAATCAAAGCAACGTTTAATTAGTAGCATACACTAATGTCATCGTCACAGATTAAGAAATAACTAATTTGCGAGACTTCGTTCTAAGCAACAACACATAACTTATCTCATTGTGAAACCTCTCAATATGTATACGTAAAATATGTGAGTTAGCTTATACATACCGATATCATTCTGCTGGCTAAGGTTAGCTCTTGCATCAATGATCCCGTAATCTTTACCGACTAGACTAGCCAAATTTGTCTAGGCTGTGAGCTTTATCTACAAAAGAACTGACTGTGTTACCTTTTGTTATCATGAATCCACTGCACAATTTACAATGGTAGGAAATGAACTTGTTTGCAATTTAATAAAGAAAGATAATAAATAACAAACGAATGATAGAAATATTTATTAACTTTTCAAGTTTGTATATGTTTCGATTTTAATTTCATTGTAACTCTATTCTTCTATTTTTATGATCAGTTTGATTGTAATATTCAAAATATTATATACCATTGTAACTTGAATATTGTTTCTATCATATCTAGCTAATTAAGAATTAGAATTGATTTAAAAAAGGTTAATAATAAATTGTAATCCATTTATAATTAAGTAGTATTCTCTTCGTCCCATTAATAACGACTGAGTCATTATTAGTAGAATGTTCCGAAATGTAAAATGAGTCGTTATTAACTGGAGAGAGAGGGAGTAATATTCATTTCAATGTAGCATGCATGCGTAATTCTCAACAAATATTAATAATTTGTAATCCATTTTTAATTAAATATTACTCCCTCCATCCCGTTAAATAAGGTCACGTTTCCTTATAAAGTCGTCCCATTAAAAGTAGTCACTTTTTCACACAACAACACTTAATTTTTTTAAATTCTGTGTCGAACCCTTTGTGGCCGTATTTAACGGGACTAGGGGAGTAGTAGTTAATTACAATGCATGCGTAATTCTCAACAAATATTGTTGACTTAAAGATAAATTTATTGAAAGAGTTATTACGATTGCATGGGTCATTTAATTTTTCTGGTAATAGAATTGTCATCAATGATTTGCAGTGATGTAGAAAATCTTGATGACGGATTGTGTAGCTAGGATAATGTTATATATTTAGGGCATGTTTGGTAGTCAAGATAGGATATAACATGATAAGATTAAATTTATATGGTGTATAAGGATTATTTTAATCTCACCCCTTCCTTATGATTAAAATATAGGGGAAAATTGTGATTTTGGCATGGGCCTAGCCCTTAATAGCGGGCCGACATATTAATTACATTTGTTACCAAACACATGATTAGATAAGATAATTTAATCTAATCCTATCATATCTTGCCTACCAAACAAAGCCTTAATTTTTTTCACTGAAAGAACTGTTTAATCGCAAGAATTTTGCCAGATATATATAAAACTAATTAATACTATAATTTATTTTTTGGAAACTAAGAATTAATCTGAACACATACACTATGCTATTTTTTTTTAAACGACTGTAGATGTGTAGGTTCTACTCAAGTAGAGGTGCTCATTTAAACTGGAATCAGGAACCGTACTAGGAACTACCGATTCTGGAATCGAAACTGTAAATAACGGTTCTCAATCTGAATCCTGGAACTCGGTTCCGGTTGAGATACGGTTCTAATTTTGGAGAACCGTTTTTTTTTAAATATTGAAAATATAATATTTAAACATTATAGCAAATTGAAATGATAAATATAGAGTTGGAAAAATGAAGAAAAAAAACAGAGAAAATATATAGAAAACCAATTCAAATTCAAAATTGAAACTGAAATTTAAATTTAAATTCATATCCAAATTCAAAATGAAAATTTAAAATTTATATCATTTACTATTCTTTAACATTATTAGTAAATTAAAATTAATATTCTATTCTTTAACGTTTATTAAATAATAAAGAATAGTAATTTTAGTGATAATTTTAATATAATTCAAAATATTAAATTTTAAAAAATTAAAAAACAAACCGGTTCGAACCGTAAAATTGCGAGATCGCTCATTCTAAAATTGAACCGAGAATCGTGGAATCGAACTGAAACCATAACCGTGTAACTTCTTAATCGGTTCGATTCCGATTCCAATTTTAAAATTGTGGAACCGACAGGTT
This sequence comes from Leonotis leonurus, assembly GCA_026898415.1. Lineage (NCBI taxonomy): Eukaryota > Viridiplantae > Streptophyta > Magnoliopsida > Lamiales > Lamiaceae > Leonotis > Leonotis leonurus. The sequence continues at coordinate 5,455,335 of JAPKLX010000011.1, forward strand.
CGAACCGAATCGAAAATCGAACTGTGGACACCTCTGTAGTCAAGGCTGCGGCATCCTATCTATATAGTAAATAAATAGTTGCATTCCATCACACTCTCTCCATATTATACTTCTATACGCAAACTAGCTTCCAGTGTGATATATATATTTCTAGAACGAATACTTTATAAAATTATAATCAGATTTTGGTATTTCCTTTTTCAATTACGTCGTATTGCTAACAGTTAAGAGAACTATTCATTTCAAATAATAATTCTTGCACGTTGACTCACCTAAAAACTTTGAATCAGTTTGAACCACTAGTCTTCATATGAAATACAAGTAAACAACTAGAGTTTACAGGTAATTTGTTTTGAGAATTTTTATAGGTTATTAAGTCCTTCTCGATTTATTTTTAATTTCATTTAGTGAACGTAAAAATAAATTAGTATTCTCAATCATGATGCGAAACAAAATATATTAAATACTCAATATTCAATATGATTAAATTACTGCCGACAACTCTGTTAGTGATCTCACTAACGTACGATTCTCATCTAAAATTAAAACTTGATAAATATTTAATAATCTCTTAAATCTCTACCCGTCCAAAAAGCATAAATGACACTTTCATTCTTGGAAATTAATTTTAAATGTGTAAGTCTCTTAATTAATTAAGGAATTATAAATTTAATTCTTTAAAATGATATTATTCTACTTTGTGAGCAGAATGATATGATATTATATATTTCACATTTTTGTAACCGAGAAATGGCATGTAAAAGTCTTATAAAAGTGGAATTTGACTTAGAAGAATATTTTATTGGGACACAACTCAACGACATTAAATATTTGGTCAAAACACATGAAAAACAAATTGAGAACTCAATTTGAATTGTTCGAAACGGGCCATTAGTTGACTTTTGACTTTGTCATTCCATGACTCTCATAATATCAATGGTTATTGGTCATGGTGTAGTGTCTTCATGGTAACATATGATCTCTTTTTGGCATGACTATAAAAGGGATAGTTTGGAGAGAATACATCAAATTCTAACTTTTGTTCGGTTGCCTTGAACAGCAGATCGAGAGATCACCTTGTTGACTTACAAGGTCAGTTGGAGTAGCAGGTCACCTCCTCTGTGCCAGAGATAGACTGATCGACTCAGATATATTATCAATACAAAGTGAGTGATATGTTTTTAAACAGGTCGACTAACAGCTAGCTGGTGCAGACCAGGTCAACTATCAAGGACATGTCGTGTGCGGAAGCTTGTGATATGTTGGTTGCTCTTATAAATATTGAATATGGTTTTAATTAGCCAAGTGTTCTTAGGACATATTGATTGATTCAAAATATGAACATCTCGCTGCTCTTTACAGAATAGCTCGCTGGTGAGTGTGAACATGTCAATGCACTATAAATTAATACTAATTGTAAAGAACACAACTATTTAACATGGTTCGAGAAACTCTCTGCGTTCGCGGTCGATCAACACTAGATCGATGAATCCATTAACATTGGATTTATAGCTTATTTATCGTCGTTGAGTACGAGTTCATTCTCTCTTATTTATACTCGTCGAGAATGAGATTACACATATCTTATTTATCCTCGTTGAGAACGAGTTACCTTTGGGTTTACATAATCGTTCCTCCTCTTTTCTATTCTAGTACAAAGATTAGTACAATAATGGCTATGGAGGAAATCAAGGACTATATGGTTTGAAGGCTTAAACGAAATATCTAGTTCTAGATGAATTTATCTTAAGAATATGGCGAATCATCTGTAAGTTACAATACTAAAAGATAATATGATTTTTAATCGGGTGTTGATATGGCTATGATAATCTAGATGCATTCTTGCAGCGTTTTGACTCTCTATTTTCAGGGTTTCTACTTTGCATGAACACACTCACACTTCTGAGAAATGCATGAAGTATTTATTGACATATTATTTAAAAACTAGTCATTGCAACATTAATGACTGCATTGAATGTAGATATGATCGTTGGATGTTGACCGTTGAAGTTTGTCCTACATGTCATATGACGTATCGTATGACGTGTCATCAGACATGATATGTTGGAGAAGTGGGTTGTGATCAATGTTTATAGACCTGTAGCTTCTTCCAAGTGTGGGACCAACTCACTGGACCTATCAAGTTAGGTTGATATGCAGATCTGCTTCAAGGCAGGTCCCCCGAAATTACGCTTGAGTTGTCTCCACTTGATCTGATTGGAGTATAATATCGACCTGTAAATATCAGGTCAGGTCGACTCTATCGATATGATCATAAGCAAGTAAACGTTTTGCTCCTGAAACAGGTCATCTGGTCACCTTGATTTGTCATCTTCATGATTTGTCCTCCTTGATTTTCTCTGTAAGATTCTAGGTCTGTACTCGCACGTCCTGCTCATCAATTTGTTCGCATGGTCTTCTCGCACAACAAGTGAGTTGATTGTGCGCTACAGGTTGATGTTAACCCTTAGTATAGAAAATCAGATTGATCATATGACTAGATCGTTATATCGGTTTCTTACACTTTGATCAACTTGCTACAAAAATATTAAGGTCGATCTTTAGGGTACAAGTTGTTAACTTGACCTTACTTTACATGTTGATCTCCCTTCTAACACTTAGACTAAAATAGAATAATTCTATATTGATCATGTCATTGTCATCGACCTGTCATTACATTGTAGATGATCTACTACTAAACCAGGGCCGTACTACGTCATGTGAGGTTCTAAGACGTAATTTGAAAATAGATTGGCCCCTATAATGCAAGAATTTTTATATATATATGTAGAATAGATTGTCGGCTAATTGATTGTAATGTAGAATAGAATTTTTTCTATTATGGTATGATTAATATGTAGAATAGAATTTTATTCTTTTGTTTGTATTAGATCAAGAATGCCTATAAAAGGCACTCTTCCTTCATTGTAAAATC
>JAPKLX010000007.1:0-26220 GCA_026898415.1 Leonotis leonurus
ATCCTCTACAGCGCCGCCCTCCACAACCATGCAGCCAGGTCGCCGCCCCCCCCCCCCTCCGTTACTGCACAGCCGCGAAGCAGTCGCCGCCGGGCTGTCTTGCTCGTCTGTGATTTATTTTCGGCGAGTTCTCTCGACAGTGATTGAGCATGGTTTTCTTCCTTCTGAAGCTGTTCGCCGCTGCTCTGCCTCGTCATCACGTCACTGCTTTCGTTTTCTTTTCACAGGTAGGGTTCTCCCTATTTCTAAACCATTTCTTTACAGCTAGGTTTCCATTTATTCGTTGTATGTAGGGCTGTCAAAGTGTTCGGGCCGGGCCAACCCGGCCCGGCCCATCGGGCCAAAACCAGTTTTTCGGGCCGGGTCGGGCCAGCCCGAAAATTCCTCGGGCCACCAAAAATGATGGCCCAACCCGGCCCTGTGCGGGCTGCCGGGCCAACCCGGCCCGGATCTGGAAATCCATAATTACAATTTACAATTTACAAATCTCATTTCATAAATCCATAATTACAATTTACAAATCCCATTTCATAAATCCACAAATTAACAATAAATTCATAAATCCATTTCATAAATGATAAATCCAATAAGTCAATATCCAACAACAAAAAACAAGTTTTGAAAACATTAAACCAATTAAATCTAAAAATATAAAAGAAATATTAAATCTGAAAATATAAAACAAATATTAAATCTGAAAATTAAATCTGAAAATATAAAACAAATATTAAATCTGAAAATTAAATCTGAAAATATAAAACAAATATATTAAATCTGAAAATTTTAAAAAATTAATATACAAGTACCGGGCCAATTTGGCCCGAAGCCCGTCGGGCTATTTAGGCCCGTGGCCCGGTTGGCCCGTCGGGCTACTCGGGCCGGGCCAAGTAGGCCCGGTCTTTTTCGGGCCTTTAAAAAACGCGGCCCAACCCAGCCCAAACATCGGGCGGGTCGGGTTAGCCCGTCGGGCCGGGCCTGTTCAGGCCTATTTTGACAGCCCTAGTTGTATGCAATGTATTATGAACTTCTTATTTTTTTATTTTCTTCTTGGATTAATTGAATCTTATGAATGTTCTGAATTGTCAGAATGGTTTCGGGTGATTCGGGGTTGGTTCGGGGTGGTTTGGGACTGGTTTTAAGGCTGTCCGACGTGGTTCGGGGTGTTTCGAGGTTGTCCGGAGCCATTCGAAGTGATTCGGGGTCTGTCGGAACCTTTCGAGGCTTGATCGAAGCTGTCCGGGGTCTTTCGAAGTGATTCGAGGCTGTCCGGCGTTGTTCGGGGTCTGCCGGAGCCGTTCGGGGCCTGCTCGAGGCCCTCCGAAGCTGTTCGGGGCTGCTCGAAGCCGTTCGGGGCTGTTTTAAAGCTGTTCGAAGTCGTGCGGGGCTATTCGAGGATGCTCACGGCTGTGCAACAGCCGTGCACCACTGCTCCCTTATTCGCTAGGTATTCTCTTGTTTCTTCTTCTTTTATTACGCAGATTATAGATTAGGATACGTCGCATATCAATATTCATCTAAGACTTAGACGTGTTCTATGCCCATGTAAATGACATGTTCTTCTTATGTTCAAAGCTACAGCACCTAAATTCAGAGCTTAAGCATTCTAAGTTCATTCCAAAACTGTTATGTTCATGATATATATATATATATTTCTAAGTCCAGCTTTAAGAGGCATAAAATAAATGTTAGAGCAGGATTCTTTACCTTATGAACTGCTGCTATTACTTCACTTCTCCTGGTTTTCTTTAAGTTCCAATTTCGGCAGCGTTTTGGTGTGAATGATAGTTAGGTGTGGTTTAAGTTAAAATCCTTCCCCTTTATATAGAGGATTGAATCCCTATTCTGTACAAATCCTTATGCACTTGCTTAATCTATTGGATTTGCAGGTTATGGTGATTGGTTGAAGCTTGAGCGTCACTGGTGGCTAGGATCAGTAGGGAGCAGTGCACGCTAGTTTCTGATTTATGGAGAAGCTGAACAGTTGCACGCTTGTTTTGATTTATGGATTACTGTTCATTGGCTTATTTTTCTACTGAAATTACACGTAAATTGCTTTATGTATGTCTATATATATATTACATCTTAGTTGAAGTTTATGTATTACATTAAATATATATTATATCTACTGGAGACATTCTACTGTATTACACATGTCTATTATGTATATCACACTATATATATTACGTATATTTTTATAAATATAGTACATCTTTATTTTCCTTTATGTATAACTGCATATTACACTAATTATTACTAATTATACTTCTCATTTTAAACAAATAATTATTTGTATTAATTTAATACTAATAATGGCACTAATCATATTAGGCATTAATCACCCTCAATGAACATCCTCGTAAATGAAATCAGATTAAGTGATGACATTAACTATTAAATTACTACAAATGTTCGTTATTCTCAAACTGTTATCAAAAATTGGTCTCGTAAATTTAATCCAAGTACGAGAAATTTGGGAAATTTTAGAGCTTAAGAAAATTTATTTAGGATTAAAGGACGGGATATTACATATATATATATATATAGATTATATATACATATTCCAGTTTATAAATGTTCAATGTTTGAATAATATATTTAATTTAAAAAATATTCAATATAATAAAATTTAAATTATATTCACAATTTAATTTTATAAGTTTATCAATATAAATAATGAGGATAAAAAAAATGTAATTCTCATATTTAATATATATCATATAATCAATCCAATTTTATATAAACTTTATATTTTTTTATGATTTAATGTTATTAATATATCTTACTTCTATATTAAAAGTGTTTTGGTTACAAAATATGCATTGTCTGCTATATTCATATTATATATTCAATTTAAGAGTAATAATGTAATGTTAAATAAAAATAGATATAATACGTGTAACGCACCTTGCTTCTGCTAGTAATTTTTATTTTTTCATAAATGTGGAAACTAATTAATATATATATATATATATATATATATATCAATTTTAATTTCAATGACAATTTTTTAAATAATTCAGAATTTTAATGGCATTAATAATTAAATAATGAAATACATTAATTATTAATTTAATATTATTAGTTATGTATATAGAATTATATTTTATGTTAAATTAATTGATGGAGTCTACATCAATATGGTACAAATATTAATATTTATGTTTATCTTATTAATCTCATAACTTTATTATAAAGTGACATATTTTTATTTATTATTTTCACTCGTCAGGAATCGATTACAAGAAAAACAAAATATATCATAGTTATCCACCGGAAACATTGATCGATCATTAATCATTTAACTATATAAAATTAAATATTATGTCACTTAAATAAGTAGTCAAACATCATCCACTTTACCATTGTTTCAACTTAAGACATTAAATTGAGGTATAACCGTTGATGACATTGTTAAATAATGCCAAAATGACATCTTATCAGTATGATGTATGTATAAAGGTCAGGGGTGTAAATGAATCGAGTCGAATTGAGTTGAGTATTAACTTATTCAATCTTTAATTTAGTTAATTTGACATGTCAAACTAGAGCTTGCCTCGATCATGTTTTAATTTTCCTCCATAATAGCTCTGGGTACTTTTCTCTCATCTTATCTTCGAGTTCCCAAGTGGCTTCTTCTTGCCCATGGTGCCTCCATAATACTTTTACTAGATTTATTGACTTGGTTTGAAGCTGTTGAACCTTCTTGTCTAAAATAGCTTCGGGTTTCTCCTCATAGCTCAGGTCGGGGTTAAGAATCATCTCTTCTTGATGAATGACGTGTTTTGGGTCAAACACGTATTTCCTGAGTTGAGATACGTGGAAAACGTTATGCACGTTCCCAAAGCTCGGTGGTAACGCCAGTCGGTACGCTACCGATCCTATCCTTTGCAGGATTTCGTAGGGTCCCACGAAATGGGGCCTCAGTTTTCCCTTAACACCGAATCTAATGATTCCTTTAGACGGAGATACTTTCAAGAAAACTTTATCTCCCACCTCAAATTGTAGTTCAGTTCTGCGGGTGTCGGCATAGGATTTCTGTCTGTCTTGAGCTTCCTTAATTCTTCCTCGGATTTGACGAACAATTTCGATCATTTCACTAACAGAATCAGGACCCACTATTGTTCGCTCGCCGACTTCATCCCAATAAAGCGGCGATCGGCACTTTCTTCCGTACAGGGCTTCGTACGGCGCCATTTCTATTGTTGCCTGGTAGCTATTGTTGTAGGCAAATTCTATCAAGGGTAGTACTGCTACCCAGTTCCCACCTCTGTCGAGAACCACAGTTCTTAACATATCTTCTAGGGTTTGAATCGTTCTTTCTGACTGTCCGTCAGTCTGTGGGTGGAAGGCAGTACTGAAGTTCAGCCTCGTGTCTAGTTCTTTTTGCAGGCTCATCCAAAATCTGGATGTGAACTTCGAGTCTCGATCTGAGGTGATCGATACCGGTACGCCGTGGAGACGTATAATCTCACGAACGTACAGTTGGGTTAACTTATCCAATCCATAGGTGATCATTATTGGTATGAAATGAGCACATTTCGTGAGTCTGTCCACAATCACCCAGATAGAGGTGTTTCCACGCTTGGACTTAGGCAATCCAGTCACAAAATCCATAGCGATGTGCTCCCACTTCCATTCCGGGATTTCTAAAGGTTGTAGCTTCCCATAGGGTCGCTGGTGTAGTGCTTTGACTTGCTGACAAGCTAGACATCTTTCCACGAAGGACGCTATGTCTCGTTTCATTCCTTCCCACCAGAATTTCCTCTTCAGGTCACGGTACATCTTTGTACTCCCGGGGTGAGCAGTGTAGGGAGTATCATGTGCTTCACTCATGATTATCTCCTTTATTTCTGGATTATTCGGGATACATAGCCTTCCCTTGAAAGTGATGGCATTATCAGCTCCTTCTTGATAATTTGGGGTTTCGTTCTTTCTTACTTGAAGTCTGATCCTTTCTAAAGCCTTGTCTGTCCTTTGTGCCTCCAGAATCATGTTCCGTAGGTCGGGCTCGACTACTAGAGTAGCAAGAATTCCTTCTATGGTCTCGGGGGGTGGTAGAACTTCTAAGTTCATTTTGCTGAACTCCTTTATGAGTTCCGCCTCTCGAGTGAGGAGATAAGCCAGTTTTGAAGGTGTTTTACGACTCAAGGCGTCGGCTACTATGTTAGCCTTACCCGGATGGTAGTTTATACCACAATCGTAATCCTTTACTAGTTCAAGCCATCTCCTCTGTCTCATGTTGAGATCTTTCTGCTCGAAGAAATATTTGAGGCTTTTATGATCTGTGAAAATCTCGCACCGAACTCCGTAGAGGTGGTGCCTCCAGATTTTCAAGGCGTGTACGACGGCAGCTAACTCCAGATCGTGGGTTGGGTAATTGAGCTCGTGTGGTCTGAGCTGTCGGGATGCATAAGCTATCACCTTCCCGTCTTGCATCAGTACACACCCAAGCCCGATCTTGGACGCGTCGGTGTAGACTACGTACTCCTTGTGGGGTTCTGGGACTGCGAGCACAGGAGCAGTGGTCAATTTCTCCTTTAGCAGTTGGAAGCTAGCCTCGCATTCTGGCGACCACTTGAATTTGATCCCTTTCTGGAGGAGTTGGGTCATCGGTCTAGCTATTTTGGAGAATCATTCGATGAATCTCCGATAGTACCCAGCTAACCCTAAGAAACTTCTGATTTCATTAGGAGTTGTGGGTGCTTTCCATCCTTGTACTGCTTCCACCTTAGCGGGATCTACCTTAATCCCTTCTGATGACATAATGTGTCCGAGAAAAGCTACTTCGTTGAGCCAGAACTCACATTTACTGAATTTAGCATAGAGTTTCTCGCTTCTAAGGGTTTCCAAGACGATTCTCAGATGATTCTCGTGTTCGTCTCCATTCTTAGAGTAGATCAGAACATCGTCTATAAATACTAGGACAAATTTATCAAGGTACGGGTGGAAGATGCGGTTCATCAGGTCCATGAATACGGCGGGTGCATTAGTCAATCCGAACGGCATCACTACAAATTCGTAGTGTCCATAACGGGTTCGGAATGCCGTTTTGGAAATATCTTCTGTTCGGATCCTTAGCTGGTGGTATCCCGATCTCAGATCGATCTTTGAGAAGACGCTTGCTCCTTTCAGTTGGTCGAACAAGTCATCTATTCGCGGTAATGGGTACCGGTTCTTCAAGGTCATCTTATTCAGGCCTCGGTAATCTATACACATCCTTAGGGTGCCGTCCTTCTTCTTTACGAAGAGTACTGGAGCTCCCCAAGGGGATACGCTGGGTCTGATAAAATTGAGATCTAAAAGTTCTTGGAGTTGGATCTTGAGCTCCTCCAACTCCTTCGGTGCCATCCTATAAGGTGCCTTGGAAATTGGTGCAGATCCGGGTTCTAGATCGATCGTAAATTCTAATTGTCGGTTTGGAGGTAGGCCCGGCAACTCTTCTGGAAACACGTCTGGGTATTCCCGTACGATGGTTACGTCCTCGATTTTTCGCTCTTCTTTGGCTCCTCCATTCAAAGAGACTAGGTATGCCGAGCAACCCTTCTTTACCAATTTCTCGGCTTGTAAGGCTGAGATAATCGACTTCCCTCGAGTCGCGGTGATCCCATGAAAACTCGTAGGTTCTTTCCCAGGGGGTCGGAAAGATAATTGCCTCTCATGGCAAAGGATCGTGCCATAGTTTTCAGCTAGCCAATCCATTCCTAGGATTATGTCCACGTCATTCATCGGTAGTATGCTAAGATTGTTCGCTAGCACCTTAATAGATCTTATGTTCAGGCTCAGATTCGAGCAAGCATGAGTGATAGTAGTGATTCCTCCTAGAGGTGAAGAAACATTCATGGATGTTCCTATAAGTTCCGAATCCAACTCTAGGTTCTCTACGCATGATTTAGCAATGAAGGAATGAGAAGCTCCCGTATCAAATAAAATTATCACTGGGGTGTCTAGGAGTATTCCCATACCTGTCAGATTTCCCTGACTCCCTTCCGGCTGCTTTTGGTTCATTGCATAAGCCCGGGATCGCTGTGGCTTCCTCTGTGATGGGTACTGAGGGTACTGGGGTGGAGGTGGCGGCAACTGGTGTTGCTGCTGCTGAGCCTGCATGGCTCGAACATATTGCCTCTGGTTTGGTTGGTTAGGCCTGGAGCCTCCTCCTTGCTGCCTTGTGGGACAATCCTTAGCTATATGTCCCTTCTGCCCACAAGCGAAGCAGCTATTGCTGCCAGCCCGGCACTCTCCCAGGTGCATTTTCTTGCATTTCATGCAAGTGGGATATTTCTGTGGGTGAACATTGGCTGGTGCTACAAAGTTTGACCTTTCCGAGTGGTGGGACCGGTTTTGCCCTTCCCATGGCTTCATCTGAGCTGTGCCGCCCCGATTGTCCTCCCACTTGCGCTTCCCTTTATGGTTCTGGGAAGGTGTTGGGGTGAACGCTGGCGGTGCCGCAGCCACTGCTCTCTCTCCTGGCATAGCCGCCTCGATATCTAGGGCGCGGCTAAGTGATTCCGGGTAGGATAAGCCCCCGTGGCTTGCTAGGGCCATCCTGATCTCGTGCCTTAGTCCGGCACAGAATTTCTCAGTCATCTTTTCATCGGTATCCACCTGCTCTGGGGCATACCGAGACATGTCACAAAAGGTCCGGTCGTATTCCGTGACCGACATCCTCCCTTGCTTCAAGTTATAAAATTCCATTTTCTTCTTCTTCCTATAGCTCTTAGGAATATATTTATCATATATTCCCGTCTTAAATTCCTCCCAAGTCATGTCCTCCCGCTGTTCAGGAGTCATAGTTTTCCTCCTGGCCTCCCACCAGAAGTCAGCTGATCCAGTCAATTGGAAGGAAACGCACGTCATGCGCTCCTGATCCGTGCAACGGAGAAAGTTGAAAATGCGCTTCAACGTGCGCACCCATACCTCTGCTTCAGCTGGGTCACCTAACCCATTGAAGGTGGGTGGATTTTGTCGGAGGAAGAGTTCCTCGATCCTCCTAGCAGGCGGTGGGAGGGGTGGGGTTACCTCCCGCTCCGCGGCCGGTCCTCTCTCCTCATTATTTGGATTAAGTCCCCTTCCTCGGCCTCTCGGGCGTCCTCTTGGCGGCATTCTGTTAACATAAGTGTTTCTTATCTTAGTGGGGACTTTCGTTGAGTATTATACTTAATAGTATGGAGTCTTACTTAGCATTTGATATTACGAAGCAATGGAATTTACGGAATTAGAAATAGGTATTGCATATAACAAAATGGACCTTCAGGGTCATCATAATTCATATCATAAATTGCCTCAGCGAGGTCTAGTTCAATACAAAATCCTATCGTACTTTCTAAGCATATGGTATGATGCTCACCTCTCTAGGATGCCATCACAATAGGTACTCAGCCTCGAAACACTAGCTACTGTGTTTTCGTGTTGTCAAAATATCAGATATGCTATACTAGTACGGAACGGTCTATAATAACTATCGTTTCCGACTACAAAATATATATCATCGGTACGGTCTATACGTATGATCCGTTACTGATGAGTACAAAATATCGACCTAGCTACTCCTGGGTGACGCAGCTAAGGTACTCCTCCTCGTCCGGGGCCTCCTCATCCCAGTCAGGCTCCCAAGCCTCATCCTCGGGGTCGATCTCGGGAGCTACCTCCTCCTCCGGGTCCTCGTCCGGATCCTCCTCGGGATCCTCCTCCTCAGGATCCTCCTCCGGTGCCCCTGCTATCGTCTCACCATATATCCTCAGAGGCTCCCTCGCCCTCTCCAACAGTCTTTGGATCCTGGCGTCGAACTCATCCCAATTGAGGGGTGCCTCCCTCTTCCGAGAGGGGCCCTCGTCAGTCGGGGTGAGAGTGAGGCCTGATCTCTCGGAGCTCCTAGAGTGTGGAAGCTGACGGTGATCCTCCTCCGATGTCTCCAGAACTGGGGCCTTGCCCCTATCGTCACCATCCGCTAGTCGGGTCCTAACGAGCCAAAACGGCATCGTACCCAAGTCGTCGTCGACAACTAGGGGTCGACTGGAAGAAGGTAGTCGTCGTACTCCTGTAGTGGGGCGAGAGGGACCTGACTCAGCCTCGTGATGCCCTCGGTGCTCTGGCATCTGTGTCTGCGGTGGAACGGGAGGTGTAAGGTGCTCCTCTGCAGGGTGGAAGGGCTCCATACCATCGTCGCGGGGTGCCTGGAACTCCGGCACCGGCTCGCCATAGAGTAGACTATAAGTCGGAGCTATGGGGATCACTCCTGCCGGAAGGTATGTCTGAATCAGGGGTGCCCAAAGCGGTGGCTCGCCCCCTACTATGATCAAATCGCCGGGTCGAATGTATGGTCCTTCCGGTGGGCTATGGTACGTCTCCCAAAAATGGAGGATCGTGGTAATAAATCCCCGTGTGTCAACCCCACGATCATAACTGTGTCCGATCGGCTGGATAAAATCACCCACTATCATTCGAGCCCATCCCTGCCACCTGGCAGGCAACAACGGAATCAATCGCATCACTCCATCCATCTCCGTCGCTCCGTGAAGCCTAGCGGCTTCCCACCTCCTCAAGTAATGACCCAGAAACTCCCCTAAGGTATCCCGCGGGTCGGGTCCGTAGAACTGGTACGCACGTAAAGGATCGGGTCTATGCGTCATCCTCTTCCTAGCAGTCTGGAGAAACCTCGCCACTATAAAATAAAAGAAATATATATATAGTCAGTACTCGGAATATCTAATTCTAAATAAACCTCATAAGCCATCATGGTTTGCTTAAGTCAATTGTTCTATTGTGTTTTGGTTGCTAGTTGAAGGAAATGTCCTTAGGGTATAATCTCGTTCGAGGATTGGAATTTATTTTCTTTAGGTCTTACTGTTCTTGGATACTTGATTCCCATTTTGGAATTAGGATTTGCTTCCTTCGAGTTCTATCGTTCTTAGATACTTAGGTTCTTGTTAACCGACTTGCGGTTTATTCTTAAGTTCGGAGTTGACGGTGAATCAATAATTGTTGACTCTTACCGCTATTTGCTGGGCTAAAAGAGGAATTTTTATGCACTTTCTCTTTCATTCTTATTCATTAAGGTATTTGAGAGAGCTTGCTCTAGTTTGCGATCTAATCTCTCGTTTGGGGTTTGTGTTTGTCGTTAACTCCTTAGTCATAAGGAAAGATTCTTAAGTTCTAGAGAGTCGAACTTAAAGCGAGACATTTGATTCCAATCTCTCTATACTTGGAAGCTTTTATCGTAAGGCGTGTGCCACGTCTAGAGGGGCAGGATACGCCGGGGTACTAGGCTTTTGTCGACTCGTTTGGTTAGTCTAGTGAAACGATACTAGACTCGAGGGTTGAAGAAAGACTCTTGGGTATAGAGCACAAATGCTCTGATACCACTCTGTCACGCCCGCTTTCTACTAATTCTAGTAAAGTCGGGGACATGACCAATGAAAAGAATAAATGACAAGAGAAAGACGATAAATATTCCCTTCATAACATAAAGTGAGGACATATCCCGTAAATCGGGAAGTCAGAGTCATACGCTCGTTACATTACATAATAGAATTTAGAGTTTAGTTTCGGATCTATTACATAAAAGTCTAGCAGCGGAAAATGCAGGATCGCGTAATAAAATTCTACGTGTATGAAGACACGTAGAACCCCCAAGAGTCAGCTACTATGGAGTTCGACAAAAGCACGACATAGCATCCACATCTTCTTCATTCTTAACCTGCACGTTTAAAAATACATGAAGGGTTGAGTACAAATTGTACTCAGTAGACACGTGTCGAAATCGCACACGTACATATATAACTGTCAAGCCATTCGAGTGAATCATAGGGATTTTGTCTCTAAAGCACCTATGTTCACAAAATTATTTCTTGAGAAAGTTATAGTTTGACTGCAGTCCTAGTTCTTTGTATTTAACCATATCTGAAGTTTCTATGTGTCGGGAAAGTGGCCACTTCCCACAGACACTTGACCGGTCAACCTTTCGCTGACACACAATCCATTGTGTACACTAGTTCGAGTGGAGACGCTAACCCACTGGAACCCGAATTCGATTATCATATAATAGATAGGCATCATACATAAATCGAAAACATTTATGGCAAGACAGTGCTTTTGAAAATATCTCATTTCATTTGAAAACATACACACATATATTTTCATAGGGTAAGAAAAGCCTACTTGAATGGTCTCGATTGGTGTTTGCCTTGTTCTCGTGATGCGGATCCGACCTCTCGTCGAAACCTTTTATATGAATCTCGAGTGAGAAATATTACTTGAGTATATCAAATAAATTCTAAGTGCAAGGATTTACTATCCTTGGTTATCTTGAGAGTTTATTCTCGGTCTTTAAGGCTCGACTAGTACACGAGTCTAGGAGTTGTATTTCTAGATAAGTCGTTTGATGATTTCTAAGTCACTTTATGATTCGGGAATTTCCTATACTCAATAAATATTTATTGGGTAATGTAACTAAAGACATTCCTAATTTAATATCTCGATTCTTAACTTGAGGCAATTAATTTCTAATTAAGCAAATTAATCATTTAATTGCTATCATAAGCATAATTTATAATTTAATCATTTCTTATGATTAAATTCTAATTAATCAATTAAGTTCTAACTAATTAAATAAATCTCTAATTGAATATTTTGATTCTTAAGTCAAAATATCTATAAGTCTTTTATAGGTTAAAATAACCTAGCTAATATATGTCTTAGGTATGATTTATAATTAAATCAATTATTAAGATAATTAATTATCTAAATTAATTATAATTTACATATCTAAGTTAATTAACATTCTACTTCTTGGGCTTGGTCTAAATAAATAATTAACTTCTATCCAATAAAATTATTAATAGTCTATTTAAATAATTCATTTAGCCCATAACATAAATTGGTTTAGCCCATTTGATTAATTAAGTGGCCCAATCTTTAAATAAATTAGTCTATGTGTTAATTTCTTAGGTCCATCCCAATTATTTAAATTGAGCCTAGTAATTAATTATTTTAGCCCATCATTAACTTAATTAAATTTGGCCCAACAGTCCAATTACATTAGGCCCATAAAGGAATTTATTTTGGCCCATATTAATCTTCAATTCAGCCTACACATAGAGCAATTGTCTGGCCCAACTGAAATAATTCCGGCCCAATCAATCAATTAAATCTTTTAGCCCAAATGATTTATTATGAAGCCCAGTCCATTTAATTATTGACCCGTTAACCCGGCCCATGACCCGGGCCCAAATTCTAGATGTTTCTTAATCAGTTAACCTAGACTCATTCCTACTCATTCTTTCTTCTTCCCCTCACAGGCGTCTCCTTTCTCTTCTCTCTCGCCGTCTCTCCTCCACTCTTTCCATCTCCACCTCTCCGATCACCACCGCGCCACCATCACCACGGTCCAGTGTCGCAATTTTGCTCGCTCGAGACCTCTCTCTCTCGACTAGCTCTTTCCTCACAGCCCTCTCTCTCTGTCTCTTCCCTTCTCTCGCTGTTTCTTTCCTCTCGCGCAGCGCTGCTGCTGTGCTCTCTTCCTCCGTTCTTCGCGTCGCCTTCTTTCTCTCACGCTGTCTCTCATATCCGTGTCGCCAATCCTCTACAGCGCCGCCCTCCACAACCATGCAGCCAGGTCGCCGCCCCCCCCCCCCCTCCGTTACTGCACAGCCGCGAAGCAGTCGCCGTCGGGCTGTCTTGCTCGTCTGTGATTTATTTTCGGCGAGTTCTCTCGACAGTGATCGAGCATGGTTTTCTTCCTTCCGAAGCTGTTCGCCGCTGCTCTGCCTCGTCATCACGTCACTGCTTTCATTTTCTTTTCACAGGTAGGGTTCTCACTATTTCTAAACCATTTCTTTACAGCTAGGTTTCCATTTATTCGTTGTATGCAATGTGTTATGAACTTCTTATTTTTTTATTTTCTTCTTGGATTAATTGAATCTTATGAATGTTCTGAATTGTCAGAATGGTTTCGGGTGATTCGGGGTTGGTTCGGGGTGGTTTGGGACTGGTTTTAAGGCTGTCCGACGTGGTTCGGGGTGTTTCGAGGCTGTCAAGAGCCATTCGAAGTGATTCGGGGTCTGTCGGAACCTTTCGAGGCTTGATCGAAGCTGTCCGGGGTCATTCGAAGTGATTCGAGGCTGTCCGGCGTGGTTCGGGGTCTGCCGGAGCCGTTCGGGGCCTGCTCGAGGCCCTCCGAAGCTGTTCGGGGCTGCTCGAAGCCGTTCGGGGCTGTTTTAAAGCTGTTCGAAGTCGTGCGGGGCTATTCGAGGATGCTCACGGCTGTGCAACAGCCGTGCACCACTGCTCCCTTATTCGCTAGGTATTCTCTTGTTTCTTCTTCTTTTATTACGCAGATTATAGATTAGGATACGTCGCATATCAATATTCATCTAAGACTTAGACGTGTTCTATGCCCATGTAAATGACATGTTCTTCTTATGTTCAAAGCTACAGCACCTAAATTCAGAGCTTAAGCATTCTAAGTTCATTCCAAAACTGTTATGTTCATGATATATATATATATATATTTCTAAGTCCAGCTTTAAGAGGCATAAAATAAATGTTAGAGCAGGATTCTTTACCTTATGAACTGCTGCTATTACTTCACTTCTCCTGGTTTTCTTTAAGTTCCAATTTCGGCAGCGTTTTGGTGTGAATGATAGTTAGGTGTGGTTTAAGTTAAAATCCTTCCCCTTTATATAGAGGATTGAATCCCTATTCTGTACAAATCCTTATGCACTTGCTTAATCTATTGGATTTGCAGGTTATGGTGATTGGTTGAAGCTTGAGCGTCACTGGTGGCTAGGATCAGTAGGGAGCAGTGCACGCTAGTTTCTGATTTATGGAGAAGCTGAACAGTTGCACGCTTGTTTTGATTTATGGATTACTGTTCATTGGCTTATTTTTCTACTGAAATTACACGTAAATTGCTTTATGTATGTCTATATATATATTACATCTTAGTTGAAGTTTATGTATTACATTAAATATATATTATATCTACTGGAGACATTCTACTGTATTACACATGTCTATTATGTATATCACACTATATATATTACGTATATTTTTATAAATATAGTACATCTTTATTTTCCTTTATGTATAACTGCATATTACACTAATTATTACTAATTATACTTCTCATTTTAAACAAATAATTATTTGTATTAATTTAATACTAATAATGGCACTAATCATATTAGGCATTAATCACCCTCAATGAACATCCTCGTAAATGAAATCAGATTAAGTGATGACATTAACTATTAAATTACTACAAATGTTCGTTATTCTCAAACTGTTATCAAAAATTGGTCTCGTAAATTTAATCCAAGTACGAGAAATTTGGGAAATTTTAGAGCTTAAGAAAATTTATTTAGGATTAAAGGACGGGATATTACATATATATATATATATAGATTATATATACATATTCCAGTTTATAAATGTTCAATGTTTGAATAATATATTTAATTTAAAAAATATTCAATATAATAAAATTTAAATTATATTCACAATTTAATTTTATAAGTTTATCAATATAAATAATGAGGATAAAAAAAATGTAATTCTCATATTTAATATATATCATATAATCAATCCAATTTTATATAAACTTTATATTTTTTTATGATTTAATGTTATTAATATATCTTACTTCTATATTAAAAGTGTTTTGGTTACAAAATATGCATTGTCTGCTATATTCATATTATATATTCAATTTAAGAGTAATAATGTAATGTTAAATAAAAATAGATATAATACGTGTAACGCACCTTGCTTCTGCTAGTAATTTTTATTTTTTCATAAATGTGGAAACTAATTAATATATATATATATATATATATATATATCAATTTTAATTTCAATGACAATTTTTTAAATAATTCAGAATTTTAATGGCATTAATAATTAAATAATGAAATACATTAATTATTAATTTAATATTATTAGTTATGTATATAGAATTATATTTTATGTTAAATTAATTGATGGAGTCTACGTCAATATGGTACAAATATTAATATTTATGTTTATCTTATTAATCTCATAACTTTATTATAAAGTGACATATTTTTATTTATTATTTTCACTCGTCAGGAATCGATTACAAGAAAAACAAAATATATCATAGTTATCCACCGGAAACATTGATCGATCATTAATCATTTAACTATATAAAATTAAATATTATGTCACTTAAATAAGTAGTCAAACATCATCCACTTTACCATTGTTTCAACTTAAGACATTAAATTGAGGTATAACCGTTGATGACATTGTTAAATAATGCCAAAATGACATCTTATCAGTATGATGTATGTATAAAGGTCAGGGGTGTAAATGAATCGAGTCGAATTGAGTTGAGTATTAACTTATTCAATCTTTAATTTAGTTAATTTGACATGTCAAACTAGAGCTCGCCTCGATCATGTTTTAATTTTCCAGAAGTTAAGCTTGACTAGATGAAATGCTTGATTGTTGGTATCAGGTACGTAATTCTGCCCCCTAGATTTTTTTTTAATTATATAGTAGTAATTTTTATTAAAGAAATAAAATAAAAGGAAAATAAATTGAAGCTGAGGTGGTCGTAGAGATACTTATCATAATATTTTTAAAATTTTAAAATATTGTGATAAGCGTATAATTTGACCAATTAATTTTGTTGGGAAATATTTATAAATGTTTTGATTAAGATTCCAAAATTTTTCCTAAAAGATGTATTAAGTAAAAACTGAAAAACTGGTTCTTAGTCTTTTTCTCGAACTCATATGTTAAGGAGTTCAGTTTGCAGGTACATATAGCTTCAAGAACTCAAGACTGAAGTCTCATGACCAGTACTGAAGTTTTATTAAACCCAGTGAAGAAATCAAAACTGAAGGACAACTTCCTGAAGTTTTGTCCTCAAGTATTTTAAACTAAAAGATTATTGAAACATTAAGATCTCGTTCTCTGAAGCTCTGCACTAAAGTCCAAGACATTAGAAGCTACTGAGAGGATTGACTGCTTTCATAGGCATTTCCATTTTTGGAAAAAATCTCAGGAAAAGATGTCAGATACCAAAATGGTAAAAAGGACGACGACTTCAGCGGGAAGAATTTCAAATGCTACGGATGAAACTCTCTCTCACTACGGATATATTCTTGAGAGTGTCCTTTAAATACCCTGCCTCTTCAAACGCACAATCGCTTTTTCGCTCTCAAGCTCTCAGTTTTAGAACACTCAAACTATACAGTAAACTTTTAATGTGTTCTTAGGGATACAATCTGTAGCCGAAGAATAGACTTATAGTTTTAGACTTAGTCTTTAGCTGGAAGTGATCAAAATCAATTGTTCACCAAACCTTTTAAAGTTGATCATTGTAAGACACTCCATTTAGTTGGAAACCCTCGACTCACATCGAGACTCGTGGACGTAGGAGTCTTTATCTTCAAACCACGCAAACCAATCACTGTGTCTTTGCGATTTACTTTCAGTATTTATTATTCTTTAACACCTTATTGTATAAACTGAATATTGATTAAGTGCAAACTTTAACTATAACCTTAAGATTTCTATTAAACAAGTAAGCCTTTAAAACCACCACTTCCGCACTGCAACACTTAAGATATTAGTTCATCAGTCAATCATTAAGTGTAGACTTAAGGATTGCTATTTGAAGTTATACTCTACTAAGGTCACCTCCACTCAGATTTGAGCCACTCACTGAAAATCTCTTTAAATTTGAAAAAAAAAAAATTGCTGTATTCCCCCCTACACCAGAATACTTGTTTTAAGACCAACAAATTTACATGCATTTTTAATCATATATTTTAAAATAAATATCTTTTGCTTAGTCATTATACTATTATGTCGTTTTGAATTTACTTTGATTTCATACTTTTGTTCTCTTAGTGTTACATCCGATCAGGGTCTATAGTGTTATTATATTTGTTTTTAAAATTAATTTTGTTAAAATAGTGAAATTAATAGCAAGACATGATTGGTGTATCTAGAATATAGGCTCGTCGGTGGGTAAAATTCGGATCGAAATCGTTAAAATAGTTATGATTTTAGAACCAGAATCGGACCATTAAATATCAGACCTGGAGTGACCTATGTGTTAATTAAATTATAAATGGTTTCGGGTCGGGAGAATACCTATGAGTATTTTTGGATATGTGTTTATTGCATTTGTACATTTATTTTCTAATTGGAACCTACAAAATATTTGTTTACGATTAAGGATGTAACACGATATATTATGAAATATCATTTTTAAGATAAAATAAATTTGAAAAAAAAAATTAATTTTTTTTATCGGGTTCGGCCGGGCTAAAACCGAAACCATATTTGATGGGTCGGGTCAGGTCTGAACCGACCATGACCGAATTTGAATAGGTTTCGAATTTGGTCCTAATTTTACCCTCTCATTGACAAACCTAGTAGAATTGGAGCTAAATTAGACTCCATTGAAAAGACAAATCAATATGATTAGTTTTCTCAATATTTCTTCTCTTAGCTTTATAATTGATTAACATGTCATGAACTACTCTCAAATCACGCATATTGACCTTATCACTAAATAGTAATTCCTTCGTTCCAAAAAGTTGAACACAATTTCTTTATTTGGATGTCCTACTAAGAATGATACATTCCAAAAATAGTATTCTTTCTGTCTCACTTTAGTTGTCATGTTTTATTATAATAATAACTTATTTGAATATAAAATGGGACAACTAAACTGTGACGGAGGGAGTACAAGTTATCTCTTTAAAAATGTGTGAATCCTACCACTTTTACCACTCTTACAGTACTTTATGCACTCTTCTTTATAATTATGTCCAAAAATTTTGTGTCATTCTTATTGGGACGGATAGATTAGTATATGTTTTCTTTACTTTTAAGCCTATAATTAAAGATAAGGTTATTGTTTTTATCTCTTATTTTAACACCATTGAATCATAAAATCTTGCAAAACATTCATGTGGTTATGTTAATTAATGTATGCAAGCATCTTAAATTAGGTTTTGGATACTGACAAAAGTAAGCTAGTTCAAAACAAAGTTTTGAGATAATATGATTTATAATGTTAGATTAATTTCTATTAATCTCATTAATATGTGTTATTTGCTATTATATAAGTATATAATCCTAAAGTGTAATTGTTAAGTTGTTGAGGGGCTAACTTGCAATTACAGTTAAGTTATTTTATTTAAAACTTGTGGGTGGTCCCCAGAAGAAGTACCGAAGTCTTTGCTCTGTCCTCCCCCATCAGAACAGAAGCGTACAGAAGAGGCCATACTTTCTCCTGGAAGATACCCTGCATTCTAATTGTCTTCCACATTGAGTTATGACATTTCCAGGTTAGTGAACAATCTTCTTCATCACTTAATGCTTTAGATTATGCATGATAGAGAATCTAGTCGTTTAGGGATTCACAATTAAGATTCTTCTGTAGAATGTACAGTATGTTGAATTCTTATTCTAACAAATGGTATCAGAGTCACTCTATCTATGTTAATCTGAGATTAGGACATTATGTGATGATGCCATTGATCCTCCATGATTTTGCGTTTTTGAATTTTGGGAGAATTTTGTTTTCTGAATCTTCCGCTGTTTACATTTGGAAATTCTCCTAATTTCATGATTTTGGGCATTAATGGGTGTAAAATCATGTGTTAATTGTTCCTTTCATGTGGGGAAGGGTTTAATTGGGGTTTGATATCCTCAATTTCAAGTTTTTTGCCGTTTAATGATGCCTATTCCGGTCAAAACGGCCAAGATTCGCGTTTTCGTGTCGCTGATACGCCTGTGCAGATTTCCCAAGTCAGCGACCGCTGGCCCTTCTTGATTTGTCGTCAGAATGTTGAGGTCAGCGACCGCTGGGTTCCCAGCGGCCGCTGGCCCTACTTAATTTGGAAAAACATAAAGCGGAGGTCAGCGGCCGCTGGCCTTACTTAAGTTGGGCGGCATAATATTACAGCCAGCAACCGCTGGCTTTCCAGCGACCGCTGGCCTTACTTAAGTTGGGCGGCAGCAAGTTACAGCCAGCGACCGCTGGCTTTCCAGCGACCGCTGACTTACAGTAAATGGTGCACTTAATTTGGCTCCGTTCCTTGCCCCGTATTTGGTTTCTAGGTGTTTTAGTTGAAGCAATACGTCGCCAAAGTGACCTCTTTTGTGGAGACTGCTACATCTAGCCCTATATATGGTTGTTTTGCGTTTTCAACTCATGCGTTTGTGTGATCGGCCCAAAGGAAGGTCCACATTTGGCCGCGTTGACTATGCATACTGTGGAGATAAGTGAGTAATAGTAGTCTGGTTGAACTTGTGTGTTCAATAAAAGGTCCATAGACTGTTTGTTGTTCGACACATCCTTACTATCATCACTTGATCACTACATAGAGAGTACCGCTTGTAGCCAATGTTGAAGCCCAAAGGATAGACATTGGTGGTGCACTTGGTATCTTGGTTGGGGATAAAACCTATTGACCATTAGTTAGGACCTAAAGTTACTTTGTTGTGCGTAAATTAATTAATTTATGTTTACTAATTCATTCTTTATTCTTTTGTTCAATTCAGCTAATATGTCATCCGCGAATACTTTATCTTCTGGCATTAATCCACCTCCCATGTTAAATGGGACAAATTTTAAAGATTGGAAAAGACATCTTTTGATTATGCTGGGTTGCATGGATCTAGATTTGGTCTTTCGGATTGAACAACCCGCACCTCTCACTGAGGAAAGCACTCCTGAACAAAGAAAGGAGGTTGAGAGGTGGGACCGTTCAAATAGACTAAGTATGATGATCATGCTTAACAGTATCCCAGAGGCCTTTAGAGGTCACGATATGGAAAAGGTCAATTCGTCCAAAATCTTCCTTGAAGAACTCGAACAGTGTTTTGCCAAAAATGACAAAATAGAGTTGATGTCTCTTCTCTCGACTCTTACGTCGATGAGATATAAAGGACAAGGAAGTATTAGGGAGTACCTTATGGAGATGTTTAACATTGCTTCAAAGCTTAAGGCTTTGAAAATGGAATTCACTGATGATTTCCTGGTACTTATGGCCTTAATCTCTCTACCTCCACAGTTTAGCCAGTTTAAGACTAGCTATAACTGCCAAAAGGAGAAATGGACTCCTAACGAGCTCATTTCTCAATGTGTTCAGAAGTTAATTTATCTTCAGTACCTGGAAATACTTGGTGGTTGGATTCGGGTGCTACAAATCACATTAGTATTTCTATGCAGGGTTGCCTAAGCTACCGAAAACCGAGTGATGTTGAGAGACACATCTACGTTGGAGACGGAAAGTCGGTTGAAGTGGAGGCGATAGGACACTTTAGATTAATGTTAAGGACTGGATATTTTCTAGATTTAAAAGACACTTATGTTGTATCGTCGTTTAGACGGAATTTAATTTCTGTTTGTTTATTGGACAAATTTGGTTACACTTGTTCTTTTGGAAACAGACAGTTTACTTTGTCTTTTAATTCAATGGTTGTTGGATCTGGTTACCTTAACTCTTATGATAATCTATATTTGTTGGAAACAATAACTTCTTACAATGAAAACCTGCATGTGGAATCTAAAGGTACTAAAAGAAAATTAAATAAGGAATATTCTGCAAACTTATGGCACAAACGCCTAGGACACATCTCTAGAAATAGAGTTGAGCGTTTAGTGTCAGATGGAATTTTGGATCCTCTTGATTTCACGGATTATAATGTCTGTGTTGAATGTATAAAGGGGAAACAGACCAAAAATAAGAAACTAGGAGCCTACAGAACTTCAGAAGTATTAGAGTTAATACATACTGATATATGTGGCCCTTTCCCTACAGCTTCTTGGAATGGCCAACAGTATTTCATCTCTTTTATAGATGACTTCTCAAGATATGGCTACCTATATCTCATACATGAAAAGAGTCAATCTATTGACGTGTTCAAAGCTTTTAAAGCTGAAGTTGAAAATCAACTTAACAAAACTATTAAGGCTGTCAGGTCTGACCGTGGTGGTGAATACTATGGTAGATATGACGGCTCAGGTGAACAACGTCCTGGCCCTTTCGCTAAATTCCTAGAGGAATCTGGAATTGTCCCTCAGTATACAATGCCTGGTACACCAAACATGAATGGAGTATCTGAGAGACGAAACAGGACTCTGAAGGATATGGTAAGGAGTATGATAGCTCATTCTACCTTACCTGAGTCTCTCTGGGACTGAGTCTCTCTGGGGAGAAGCATTAAAAACAGCAGCGTATATCTTAAATAGAGTACCCACTAAGGCTGCTACTAAAACACCTTATGAGCTATGGACTGGTCGAAAGCCCAGTCTTAAGCATTTGCATATTTGGGGCTGTCCAGCTGAAGCAAGGCCTTACAGGCCTCATGAAAAGAAATTGGACCCCAAAACAGTTAGCAGCTACTTCATTGGATACTCTGAACACTCAAGGGGTTTTAAGTTTTATGATCCCACATCTAGAACTATCTTTGAGACGGGAACTGCCTCGTTCTTTGAGGATATTGAGTTTGGGGGAAGAAATAGAATAAGGGATATTACTTTTGAGGAGGGTTCAAATATGAATCCTACTACTGCTTCAAGCAGTGCTGCTGCTTCTAGTAGTGTTCAGGTTCTCGTACCTTTCATTACTCGAGAAGTAGATGTGAATGTACCTCAAGGTGATATTATTGAAAATATCCTCATTCAATTAGATCAAACTCAACAACCTCAAGAACAACCTGTAGAGCAACCTCAATTACAATTGAGAAGATCCACTAGAGAGAGACGGAGTGTTATTCCTGAGGATTATGAAGTATACCTCATGGAAGCTGAGGAATCTAATGGACTGATGGAAAAAGACCCTGTCACTTTCCGTCAGGCCATGCAAGATGAACACTCTGCTCAATGAATTGAAGCCATGAATGAAGAGTATAAGTCTATGCAAGACAATCAAGTATGAGATCTTGTACCATTAGCATCAGGAGCAAGACCAATTGGTTGTAAATGGATATTTAAAACCAAAAGGGATGCAAAAGGTAAAGTGGAGAGATATAAAGCACGTCTTGTTGTAAAAGGCTATACTCAGAAAGAAGGTATAGATTATTCTGAGACTTTCTCTCCGGTTTCATCGAAAGACTCGTTTAGAATAATCATGGCTTTAGTTGCTCATTTTGATCTTGAGCTACATCAGATGGATGTTAAAACTACTTTTCTCAATGGAGACATTGAAGAAACAATCTATATGAAACAACCAGAGCACTTTGAAAAAGGTGACTCGAAGGAAATGGTTTGCATACTAAAGAAATCCATCTACGGGCTGAAGCAAGCTTCTCGTCAATGTATCACAAATTTCATGAAGTAGTTCTTTCATTTGGTTTTGAAATGAACGTAGTTGAGGATTGTGTATATCATAAGTTCAGTGGGAGTAAGTTTGTACTTCTGGTTCTATATGTAGACGATATCTTACTAGCCTCAAATGACTTGAACTTCCTTAAGGATACTAAGAAATTTCTCTCTGAGAACTTTGAGATGAAAGATCTTGGGAAGCTTCTTTGGTATTAGGAATCCAAATACACCGTAATAGATCTAAAGGTGTACTTGGATTATCGCAAAAGAGTTATATCGAAAAGATATTTAAGAGGTTTAGTATGCAATGTAGTAGACCAGTAGATACCCATGTATCTAAAGGAGAAAAGTTTAGTCTTTCTCAGTATCCCAAAACCAATCTTGAAATTCAACAGATGCAAAACATTCCTTATGCTTCGGCAATAGGAAGTTTAATGTATGCTCAGGTATGTACGCGTCCGGATATAGCGTACATAGTGGGAATGCTAGGTAGATATCTAAGTGATCCTAGGATGACTCACTAGAGAGCAGCCAAGAGGATTTTCAGATATTTACAAGGAACAAAAGATTACATGCTAATCTACAGAAAGTCAGATAACCTGGAGGTCATTGGATACTCCGATTCTGACTTTGCTGGTTGTCAAGACAGCAGGAAATCCACTACTGGATATGTCTATCTGCTGGCTGGAGGAGCTATATCTTGGAAAAGTGTCAAACAGACACTTGTAGCTTCTTCCACGATGGAAGCAGAATTTGTAGCATGTTATCAAGCTACAGATCACGGGATATGGCTGAGAAATTTTGTCACTGGGCTGCGCATTGTGGAAACAATCGAAAGACCACTTAAGATTTTTTGTGACAATAAATCAGCAGTCTTGTATTCTAACAACAATAGGAGCTGTTCAAAGTTGAAGCACATCGACATCAAATTCCTGGTTGTGAAAGAGAAGGTTCAGAATAAGCTGATATCGATAGAGCACATCGGAACTGGCTCCATGATAGCGGATCCGTTTACTAAGGCCATAGTGCATAAGGTCTTTCATGAGCATGTAGCTAATATGGGATTATCATCATTAGATGAGATTTTATAGATTCAGTGGGAGCTACATTTTGTTGCTTTTCGATACTTATGTTTTCATGTTGTTGCAACACACTTACTTCTCCTTTAATGAAGTTTTATCTTGATCAAGATTTCAATTTTGTTGCTTATTTTGTATTCAATTGCCTTCATCTAAAGTTTAAAGGTTTAAAGAGGACCATTCGAAAATAGATTCTATATCTGATTTTCGTTATACCATGTGATCTACTGTCAGTCTAGTCGAGCTATATTTGATGAACGCTGCTTTAGTCCTTGTATGAGTGCAGTCGATGGACGAGACTGTTTATATACATAATATATAATAGCATTTTGGTTTAAGCGCTTTTCTGGTTATAATACATTGTCAAGGTTTATGTATATTGTGCCCAAGTGGGAGATTGTTAGATTAATTTCTATTAATCTCATTAATATGGTCACTTATACATTAAAATGTGTTATTTGCTATTATATAAGTATATAATTCTAAAGTATAATTGTTAAGCTGTTGAGGGGCTAACTTGCAATTACAGTTAAGTTATTTTATTTAAAACTTGTGGGTGGTCCCCAGAAGAAGTACCGAAGTCTTTGCTCTGTCCTCCCCCATCAGAACAGAAGCGTACAAAAGAGGCCGTACTTTCTCCTGGAAGACACACTGCATTCTAATTGTCTTCCACATTGAGTTATGACATTTCCAGGTTAGTGAACAATCTTCTTCATCACTTAATGTTTCAGATTATGCATGATAGAGAATCTAGTCGTTTAGGGATTCACAATTAGGATTCTTCTGTAGAATATACAGTATGTTGAATTCTTATTCTAACATATAATTCCGATTCATAAGTAGCAATTACATGACTTCAAAAATCATGTGGTCGAGCTGCTTCACTAATTACCTATAACTAACTTTAGTACGATCGATGATCACGAAATTAGGCATATATCATAAGAAAGACAAATTGATATGAATAGTTGTATCATCAATCTTTCATTCAGTAATAATGTTTATGCTTGACTAATACCAACTACTCTCAAACACGTAAAACCTATATTATGTAATAGTGGTAGTGTGTAATAATAAAATATTGTTTTAAGCCTTAAATAAAATTAAGTTTCTTGTTTTATGTAATGAATGTTTGTTACCGGCAGGCTTAAATTATAAGATCATGAAAAAATTTATGCATGTACTGCTATTCATTATTACACCAAGAACCGCCCTTAATCTGTCCTCTTGTGCTAGCAAATAAAACCATTAATATTTTAGTTTTGGATTTAGATCTCTCACACCAGATCCAAATGTGGTTCGGTGTCTTACAATCTATGTCCCTTAAACTTTTTTCAGCAACTAAGGAGATATTTGGGTTATAGGTAGAAAAAACTCTTTAAAAGATCCAAAAATGTTTTAATACCTTATAAGCTCCACAAAAAAAAGGTTCTAAGAACTTATAACTGATTCACTCCAACTTATTTTCAAAATCTTACTTCAAACTTTCATCTTTATTGTTGGTCCCGAAACAAATTATCTAGTGTATTTGGGAAGGGGAAATTCACCAATTTAAAATCATTGGTTTAAAGGTTTTTTGTTCAGTGTACATGATCATGTATGTTGGGAACCCCATGAATTTTTATATGTTTTGATGATGTTTTTCGAAACTAAATTAATTTATCTTAGAAACCAAGTAGTCATTGTCATCTATTAAGGAATATCTTAAGTGTAAAAGAAGCAGATCGTTTTTAGTAACTTAATAACGATCTGTCATATTCTTGTGAAAGATTTCCTAGACACAATAATTAACTAAAACAACAAGTAATTTCTTCATTGTATATAACAGTTAGTTCCAAATATTGTGAGCAGATCGTTTTTGTATTAATAACGATCTGCCTCACATATTAGCAGCTCGCTGTCATCTCTACTTGTTTTGGTTTCGATTTTTAGAATATCTTTTAACAGATCACAAATGTAAAAGTAGTTTGAAGTTTCAAGCTTACTTATATCGATCTGGTTCTCTAGACTAGAATTAGCTATGAAAAGGAAACAGAATACTTGTAATTTATTACAAGTGGTTGAGCAGCTCGTTCTAAAGACCAGCCAGCTACTCAAACATCAACAGATCGTTTTTAGCACAAGAGGATGAGCAGCTCGTTCCAATTGACTATTGCAGCTCGTTGTCATTATATGCAAACAGATCATTTTTGAAACTCGTTTTTGTTTCAAAAATGATCTGGTCATCATTACTACCTTCGTATATGAAGCATTCAAAATGGAGAACCAAAGAGATAGAGGTACAGCTCGATAAACAAGCGAATTGTTACTACATCGAGATCAAGCTACTCCTCACTATAACTACGGTGGACTGCCGACATACCTAAATTTGTCACAAGTCAACCACTTAGTGTATTGTCACATCAACAACATACTTTAAGGAATGAAGTACGAGAATATCAATTTCCAATACGGTGAATCATTCCCAGTATGGCAATACATTGGGAAATCATGTGAAAGGTGGAACAAGACTCTCATTTGGCAGCGCGTGCCTCAACAACACTGTCATGCATTTAATGCAGCCATTAATGCGATAAAGAAGGACGTCTTCATCTCCAACGGATAGTTTCTGCAAATGACCTATAAATACCACCTTCACCTCTAGAAAGAGATATGAGAATTCAAGCCATTATCATGCTATTACTGTCACGCCCGCTTTCTACTAATTCTAATAAAGCCGGGTATACGTGACTAATGAAAGGATTAAGCAACAAAGTGAAATAGAATAAGGAACTTGATGTTCTTCTCATAGCATAAATTGAAGGTTCATTGTTCGAGGTTGATAAT
>JAPKLX010000007.1:26230-111089 GCA_026898415.1 Leonotis leonurus
TAATCAAACAAATAAGGACAATTTCGAAAAAAAAAATTTCGCTACTTATGTCGGAATTTAAAATGCGGGGTATTACAATTACTCTGCTAAAATCTTCAAGCTCTCAACGTTCAAAACACTTCAAATCATCCAAGAATTCTCTGTAATGTTTACTGTTTTTGAAGATTTCTTTCTGGAATTTGTTTTACAAAACCCTAAGTTAGGATCTAGATTTGATCCATTTTGTAATCTAAGGTTGTAGTGTTCAATCTTAGGAAGAAGATCTGTAATCACAAGATATTATCTAGGTTTGATAATTCTTGTGGCTCGTACTCAACGAGTAAAAAGAAAGGAGAAAGCTAGTGGATTTTCGATCTAGATTTGATCGAGCCGTGGACGTAGGGAAAGTTTATCCCGAACCACGTTAACTGCTTGTGTTCTTTATTTCTTGCTTACTTGCTTTTCATCTTCTTCATACTCTTGCATTCAAAACTGGTTATATAATTTTTCAAGTAAGAAAACGTTTTCTCATTAAAAAGAGCATTAACCACCATATTCCGCACACAATTAACTTTAATCAAGTTTAAAACTGTATTTATTACTCTTGATTATTATTTTCACACATAAGGTGTTATTTGAGTGAGATTAAATCTTCCTAACAAGAAGATTAGTTTTACTACTCCAAGCTATCTTATATATTAAGTGTGCTTAAACCTTATATTTAACCTTAAAACAAGAAAACTGAAAAAGGTTGAATTGGTGTTTTACCCCCCCCCCCCCCCACCCATACACCAATCTAGCTCTTTCGGGACCAACAATGTACTTGATAGATTTTCATTTAAGGATGTTAAATTAATATAACAATCCTATAGTGTTGGACTGTTAGACTAATATTTCTAACTCGTTATACGGAAAACTAAAGTCTTAGACTTGTCATTTCACTTTGCAATTAATCTATATTCAGTTTAGGGTATAAATGCAGCATTATAGTGGTTGAATACCAAAAGACTAAAAGCAACATATAGTACTCAATGTTGCTTTTGTGTGGTTCTCTAAAGCAACATAGAGTAATGATACATTGTTTGGTTTGTATGGTTTGAAGATGAAAACTTATACGTCCACGATTCTTGATCACTACAAAAATGTTGAGTATATGTAACAAATTGTGGGAGGAAATTTTTGTTTTGTTACATTTGCATATCAAATGTGAGTATATATTCTCACGTTAATCCTCAAAGATAAGGTGACAATTTTGTGACGAAAAAACTTGTGACAAACAATCACTTTTTTTGTAGTGATATAATTTTCTCACATATGATATGCAAATGTAACAAAATTTATTTTTTTTACATAAATTTATTACATATACTCAATTTTTTTGTAGTGGATGTTACTCGATGGTTTCCTACTAAATAGAAATGTGTATTTTTATAGGGATCAACTTTTACCAGTTTATTTAAAATGGTGTTATAACTTATTTGAATACATTTAGCTTGATTATTAATTTCTAAACTAGTTCTAGTATGTTATAAAATGGTGTCATCACTCTTTAAGAAATACTTGAATATTTACACTAAGTTCGAAGTATCCTAAGATTTGAGATCTAAAAGTTTAGAACTTAGAAAGTTTTAGAGCTTAAGAGTGTTCGAATGCTTTTAATCACGCAGAGTAACATGCATTATGTTGGTCGAAATATCTTAGTGTTGGTCTATTTATATGCTCTATTCAAATTATATCCTTGCGATGATCAAGTCGTTGAGTTTTGAATTTTTTTCTTTTTGTTTTCATTTTTGTCCTTATTTTCATTTTTGGTGTTTGCAAACTGATCTAGGGCGATTCTGAAATTTTTGCCAAAACTGAAAAGACATCACATGCTTGACTTTGATGTTGAATTACAACCCTTTTTGAATTAAAATTCAATTCAAGGTTGACTTGAGATACAACCTACATTCCGAAATTATTTAGTACTCCTTACGTCCCGTTATTCTTGGCCCCGTTTGACCAAAATTATGAGTGTTTTATTGACTAACGAGGCCAAAAATAGTGAGATAGAGGGAGTATATAATTGTTGCAACTCTAGGTTCTTGTACTCTGGTCTTCAAATTCTTCAGTTTTAGAGTACATATAAATGTACCGATGGACTTACCAACCTTGATCGTTACAAAGGGCGATGCTACCACATTGAGTCCGTTACTGGAGAAAAATATCAATATATCTGTTATGTAGCTTACCCTTTAGACCTTTTTGAAGAAGGTTATGTTACTAACATGTTCCAAGTTTGAAGTACCATTTGTACAAATAAGAATCCCCTTCGTTATATGATTTCTTCTTCATATAGATAGATATAGGATCTATGGGGCAATTACTTAGAAGTAAATTTAGTGCTACACCCCCTCATATCTAATAGAAAATGATCCCATTATCCTCAACCGATCTTACCTAAGATCGCAAATCTCAAACTTGTCTATGAAGAGCGGAACGAATTATATTAGTGAATCTCCTAACATTTGAGTTTATTTAGAACCAAGACTAAAACTTGAATAAATGTCTTATCTTATACCATTGTCTAGGAAAGTTTTGAAATTTGAATTAAGCCTTTATAAATAGTTTTCAGTATTCAAATATTATTAATTTATATAAAATTAGAAAATTAGTTTATTTTATATAATTTATATTATTTTAGTTTGATTTTTTATTTTAATTTAATTAGTTAAAAACATTGTAGATGATATAAATTTTTATATTTATAATTCTGAAATATAATACTAGTTAAAATAAATAAAAAATGTTTATATTCTTTGTCTTATTACATATAAAAAATAGTTTATGATGTCAATTATATTATCATCTTATAAGTTCATTAATAGGTAAAACACTTCAATAGCTTTTAATATCTTGATTATTGATCAGCATAACATCTTATAAACTCTATAACTTAATAACTTAATTTTATAAACTCTAAAAATTTAAAAGTCTATAAAATAAGTTTATTCAAAAGTAGCTAATTAATCTTATGAAGTTAGATTCAATTGAATCAAGTTTCTTAATTAAATGTAGTGTTGTTGACGCGATTTACATAAATATATACTTCCTAAGTCTCATTATTTATAGCATATTACTCATTTCATTTACTTAAATATGACCACTTTCTTTTTTAGTATGGAAATTAAGAAGGTGGTAGTTGAGTGTGTAAAAGTGTTGATCAACTTAAAGTGAAAGGTAATATTTTTACCCAAATAAAAATGTGGTCACTTATAAGTGAACAAACAAAAAAATAAAGATGGTCACATTTAAAAAAATAGAGGAAGTATTTTTTAGAACGTGTATTAAAAATGATTTTTTGTGTGTAAAATGATGGATTATAATAAAGTTGTTTAACGATAAAATGCTGCTTTATTTTATAAAAACGAAACATTATTATTAAGACACTCTAATATAGAAATAATTAGAGTGAGAGAATATGAGCTAACTATATATTATACACATTATTTACAATCATGGTGGCGAAACTGTGCTAGGAAGTGGTGGTACTTAAATAAAAAGTAAAACTAATATGTATTTGTTAGTTCTTGAAGTGGCCTAGACTTTCCACTTGTGACTTGTATAGGTATATATTTTTCGACTCTTTTATTCCCATCTCATATCTATATCTATATATATAGCCTATGTGGTGGTGGTATTTAGTAGTTGTTGTGTACGAAAAAGTAGAGATAATTAAAATGGCCATCGAAATTTTGGAGGAGTGCCACATCCCACCCTCTCCGGGCGGCGGCGACCAGAATATTTTACCACTTGTCTATTTTGACGTTGCATGGATTCCGATGAATCCAAGATAATTTGTCTTATTTTACGATCTCCATCATATTACACATTCCCATTTCTTAAAAACCATTGTTCCCAACCTCAAGAAGTCACTCTCTCTAACTCTCATACACTTTCTCCCTCTTGCCGGCAAGATTGTCCTCTCCCGCTCCTCCGGCCGCCCTTTCTCTCATTATATCGCCGGCGACGACTCTGTTCCCTTGGCTGTCTCCGTCACCCACTCCGACTTCCTTCACCTCGTGGCCAATCATCCCAAGAATATCGTTGAGTTGCACGAACCCGTTTCTCCGTTACCCGATTTCATAAGCTCGCCTTACTCGATCAAGTTCTCAGTAATGGCACTGCGAGTGACTCTTTTTCCAAATCAAGGGATCTGCATTGGTATAACCCATCACCACGCCATATGCGATGTCACCACCATGACAGGCTTCCAACAGACATGGGCTTCTATCAACAAACACGATGGGGACTCCCATCTCGACAAACATAGTAATATTTTACCTAACTACGATAGAAGTACTCTTTGTTGAAATATAATTAGAATTTATTTTATGCATCTATCTATTTTAATATATTGGAGTTAGTGGGTGTGAATTAGCACTAAATGTGATGAATTAGTCTAGTTAGTGGGTGTTTATTGTGAGTGTAGTGGTGTGTTAATTGTGAGAGTAGTGGGGATTTTATTTA
Organism: Leonotis leonurus; assembly: GCA_026898415.1. NCBI lineage: Eukaryota > Viridiplantae > Streptophyta > Magnoliopsida > Lamiales > Lamiaceae > Leonotis > Leonotis leonurus. The sequence goes on from JAPKLX010000007.1 coordinate 30,719, forward strand.
ATGGGTATTAGATGAAAGGTCTCATTTTGAGCCTATAAATATTTGTAGTGAATCAAAGAATGATGTACCACACCTCACAAAATTTTATAGAGTCTACAAGTTCCTCCATATTCCATTGAGTGTTTATCTTTTCATACGTAGTAGCTCTCCACATTCTAACAAAGTGGTATCAGAGCCATAGCTTTGTTTGAGTTAGAAAAGTTTGAGAAAAAATGACGAGTGAAACACCTTTCGTAGTTCCATCACTCACCAAAGAAAATTATGAAAATTGGTGCATAAGAATGAAGGCTTTGCTTGGAGCCTATGAAGTGTGGGACGTCATTAACGATGGCGCTGTTGCTACTGATGGATCCTCAAGGAAGAAGGACCAAAAGGCGCTCACACTCATCCATCAAGGTTTGGATGAAAAGATGTTCGAGAAGGTTGCCGGAGCAACAACCTCCAAAGAAGCATGGGATATTCTCCAAGCTTCTTTCAAAGAGTTGATCGAGTGAAGAAGGTGCGGCTCCAAACATTGCGTGGGGAGTTTGAATCTCTACGTATGAAAGAATCCGAATCCGTTTCGGATTATATTTCAAGGGTGTTGGCCATTACAAACCAAATGAAAAGATATGGCGATGATCTAAAAGATGATCGCGTTGTTGGGAAAATTTTGAGATCTTTAGATCCAAAATTTAACTATGTGGTTGTTGCAATAGAAGAGTCCAAAGATTTGGACACCTTGTCCGTTGATGAGCTTACGGGCTCATTACAAGCCCATGAAGAAAGGTTGAAGAGGTCGATACAAGAAACGGTGGAGCAAGTATTGAAAGCAAAGCTCTCCTTGAATGACAAGGAGACAAGTTCCAACCTATCTCAAAGAGGTAGAGGACGTGGAAGAGGTCGTGGCCAAGGACAATGTCGTGGAAGAGGAGGACGAGGTGGACGAGGTGATAGAAATAATGAACAACACCAAGGTTCTAACCATGGTGGAAGGGGTCGTGGTCAAAGTAGAGGCCAAAGAGGTGGAAGTTCGAAATCAAACCAAGCAAGGTATGACAAATCAAATATTGAATGTTATAATTGTCATCGATTTGGTCATTTTGCTTGGGAATGTTGGCACGATGTGGAGGAGGCAAATAATTTCATGGAGACCAATGAAGATAGCAAAAAAGATGATGGAGGTCCCACTTTGCTTCTTGCGTGCAAAACTAATCAAGAGGAGGAGAATCGGTGGTACCTTGATTCCGGCGCAAGTTGTCACATTTGTGGAGAAAGAGATCTTTTTGTGGAGTTTGATGATTCCATTGGTGGATATATCACTTTTGGAGACTCCTCAAAAGTTCAAGTTAAAGGAAAAGGTACCGTTTTAATTCGTTTGAAGGATGGAAGTCATCAATTTATCTCCAATGTTACTTATGTCCCGGATATGAAAAGTAACATTTTAAGTTTAGGACAACTTTTGGAGAAAAATTATGATATTCGCTTGAAGGATAAGAGTCTAACCATGAAAGATGAAAATGGTAGATTAGTAGCAAATATGCCAATGGCAAAGAATAGAATGTTTTTGTTAAACATTTAAAATGACATTCCTATTTGTTTGAAGTCTTGTTATAAGGATAATTCATGGTTGTGGCATATGAGATTTGGTCACTTAAACTTTCATGGTCTTACAAAAATGAGCAAAGGAGGCATGGTGAAAGGCTTGCCGAGCATAAATCTTCCAAATCAATTTTGTGAAGGGTGTCTTCTTGGCAAGCAAGCACGAAAGAGTTTTCCAAATGAGTCTTTGACAAGATCTCAACATCCATTGGAGTTGATACACTCGGATGTGTGTGGTCCAATCAAGCCATCATCACTTGGTGAGAATAATTATTTTTTAATTTTTATTGATGATTATTCTTGCAAGACATGGGTGTATTTTTTAAAGGAGAAGTCGGAGGTGTTTGAAACTTTCAAGAAGTTTAAAGTGATGGTGGAGAAACAAAGTGGATACCAAATTAAGGCGCTTCGATCCGATAGAGGGGGAGAGTACACCTCGAATCAATTCAAAGATTTTTGTGAGGAGAATGGCATTCGGCGTCCAATGACCACTCCATATACACCTCAACAAAATGGAGTGGCGGAGAGAAAGAATCGGACAGTTCTCAACATGGCAAGGAGTATGTTGAAGAGTAAGAACATGCCGAATGAGTTGTGGGCCGAAGCCGTTTCATGCGCCGTCTACTTGATGAATCGTTGCTACACAAAAAGTGTGGGTGAAGCAACACCACAAGAAGTTTGGGGTGGTCATAAGCCAAATGTCTCTCATTTGAGAGTCTTTGGAAGCATTGCCTACGCACATGTTCCCGATCAAAGAAGAGCTAAGCTCGATGATAAAAGTGCAAGGTATATTTTTATTGGCTATGATCAATTCTCAAAAGGTTATAAATTGTATAACCCAAATAATAAAAAAGTTGTTGTGAGTAGAGATGTTGAGTTTGATGAAGAAGGTACATGGGAATGGATTGTTGATAAGAAAATCAACAATTATAATCCATTTTTAATTGATGGAGAAGAAGATATGGTTGAGCCCAATACACCACCATCGACGCTAAATCCGCAAGATTGTCAAGCTAGTGAGGCGGCTTCAAGTGAAGGACCTCGACGAACAAGAACCCTACAAGATTTGTATGATGCAACCGAAGAGGTAACAAATTTGAGTGATTTTACTCAATTTTGTTTATTTGCGGAAACGGAGCCTGTAGGATATGATGATGCCGCTCTTGATGAGAAATGGAGGAAAGCCATGGATGAAGAAATAAGAGAAATTATCAAGAATGATACTTGGGAGCTAACATCACTACCGGCGGACAAAAATACAATTGGCGTGAAGTGGGTGTATAGGATAAAGCGTAATGCAAAAGGGGAGATTGAGAAGTACAAAGCAAGGTTGGTCGTGAAAGGGTACAAGCAAAAGGCCGGAATTGACTATGATGATATATTTGCACCCGTTGCTCGCCATGAGACTATTCGTTTGCTTATTTCCATTGCCGCCCAAAATCAATGGAAAATTCATCAAATGGATGTGAAGTCCGCATTCTTAAATGGGTACTTGGAGAAAGATGTCTATATTGAGCAACCGTTGGGTTACATTGTTAAGGGCCAAGAGAAGAAGGTGTTGAAGTTAAAGAAAGCTCTCTACGGCTTAAAGCAAGCTCCCCGTGCTTGGAATAATCGTATTGATGCGTATTTCCAAGAAAATGGTTTTTCTAAGTGTCCACATGAACATGCTTTGTATGTCAAAATAAATAATAATGACATATTATTTGTTTGTTTGTATGTGGATGACTTGATTTTGACAGGCAACAATCCAAAGATGTTCGATGATTTTAAGAGAGTCATGGCGAAAGAATTTGAGATGACGGACATTGGATTAATGTCTTATTATCTTGGGATTGAAGTGAAACAAAGAGAAGATGAAATTTTCATTTCACAAGAGGGGTATGCAAAAGAAATACTTAAGAAGTTTGAGATGGAAGATTGCAATGTGGTAGGTACCCTCGTGGAGTGTGGAGTAAAGATTCATGCCGATCAAGTCGGAGAGAAAGTTAGTCCAACATTCTTCAAAAGTCTCGTTGGAAGTTTGAGGTACCTAACGTGTACAAGACCCGATATTCTTTTTGGAGTTGGAATTGTTAGTCGATACATGGAAGCTCCTACCACTTTTCATTTAAAAGTGGCCAAAAGAATACTTCGGTACATCAAAGGTACAATTGATTATGGAATTTCATATTCTCCTATTAATGATTTCAAGCTTGTTGGATATTGCGATAGTGATTGGGCCGGTGATGTTGAAAGTAGAAAGAGTACGACCGGATTTGTGTTTTTCGTGGGAAATTCGGTATTTACATGGAATTCAAAGAAACAGCCTATTGTTACTTTGTCTACTTGTGAAGCGGAGTTTGTTGCGGCTACCTCTTCTGTTTGTCATGCTATATGGTTGAGAAGTTTGTTTGAGGAACTCTACTTACCACAAGAAGGTGCGACGGAGATATATGTTGATAACAAGTCCGCTATTGCGTTAGCCAAGAATCCGGTATTTCATGATAGAAGCAAGCACATTGATACAAAGTATCATTTTATTCGGGAGCACATATCCAAGAAAGAAGTGGAGATTAATTATGTGAAGACACGTGATCAAGTTGCGGATATCTTCACAAAACCATTGAAGTTTGAAGACTTTCAAAGGTTGAGAAAATTGCTTGGAGTCAAGAAGGAAATTTCAAATTAAAGGGGAGTGTTGAAATATAATTAGAATTTATTTTATGCATCTATCTATTTTAATATATTGGAGTTAGTGGGTGTGAATTAGCACTAAATGTGATGAATTAGTCTAGTTAGTGGGTGTTTATTGTGAGTGTAGTGGTGTGTTAATTGTGAGAGTAGTGGGGGTTTTATTTAATGGGTATTAGATGAAAGGTCTCATTTTGAGCCTATAAATATTTGTAGTGAATCAAAGAATGATATACCACACCTCACAAAATTTTATAGAGTGTACAAGTTCCTCCATATTCCATTGAGTGTTTATCTTTTCATACGTAGTAGCTCTCCACATTCTAACACTCTTCAGGAAGACAACAGACTAACGACATCGGTTTGGAATAATCACGTCAGATCATTCGCTCCCGTCGTGCATCCACTCGTACCTCTTCCAACGTGTAACCTTAGAGGCACGTTTGTGCTCTCAGGGCTCGACATCCAAAGGTTAAAGGAATATCTCAAAAGTCAAACCCCCGCAGTGGGCCATGTGTCATCCTACGTGGCAGTTACTGCACATGTGTGGAGTTGCTTGGCCGCGGCGTCTGGAGAGAAGGTGGATGAGGATGAGTCGGAGTCCTTATCGGTGTCCATTAATTTTCGGGAGAGGTTGAATCCCCCTCTGCCCAATACTTACTTTGGCAACTGCATCGTCTTCGGCCTCGCTCAGTCAACACACGGACTTCTTCAGAAAGGTGGATCAGGGTTTCTGGCTGCTGCTCGGGCAATTGCGTCTGCAATTCAGAGAACCATTCGCAACGACACAAAAGTGGTGGCTGATGCGGAACAAGAGTACTTGCGAAGAAGGGAGCTCATCGGAAAACGCTTGATCGGAGTTAGCGGATCCCTTGGTTACGATTTGAGTCGTGCTGCATGACTATGGATGGGGAGGAGGGTTTAAAAAGCTCGAATTACTTCACACAGATTATAATGGAGCCATTTCCCTTTACAAATCCAAACAAGGTGGAGTGGAGGTTGGCTTGTCTCTTCCAAGTCCTAAAATGGATGCTTTTGCAGCAATCTTCAACAAAAACTCGTGCATCACTAGCAACTTGTAATTTGCTACCTTATGCCAATGCTTAAGTTTCGTACAATAAATTTAATAAATGGAGATTTAATGTTCTATTTTTCTATCTCATATTTTATGTTTTACAATTAAATTTATTATTTCAATTAATATTTTTTTAAATAAAAAATAATTATTTTAGTTATTATTTTTTTAAAATAAAAAATTTATTATAATATAATGAATCATAATTAAAAAAACTATTTTAAAAAATTAGATATTATTTTTTTAAATTTATAAATTCTGAAAATTAATTAAAAATAATATTAAATATTAAAAAAAAAAAAGTATATAGTTCTTTTGGGTAGGATGAACTCTAACACTAAGTAAAAAATTTAAACTAATTAAAATATATAAAATTAAAATTTAATTGTGAGAGATAGAGTGTATGATACAAAAGTGTGACACTAAATTTTATTTCAACTTCTGTTGTAATCTTTATCACGCGACTCATAATGTGATGTTGTTATAGGTAGTAAAAGCTACTTTACTTATTCGTGCACTGCATAAATCAAGTTAGGATTTATTGTAGTGACTGGTTCTCTGTCAATCTAAATAAGCGATAAGATTTTTCACAAAGTTAATGAATTTAATATCGAGATTGATAGTGCATGCACTTAGGGATGTTTTCTGAACCACGTTAAAAACTTTGTGTTCTTATACTCCTTTACAACTTTGCTTTCTTCACTTATATTTATCATCTATAATCTGATATAGTGCATAATCTGTAATCTATCTCTAAGAACACTTGGTTTAATCAAAATGGTTTTCATTAATTTAAGCAACACATTAACCACCACATTCAGCACATTCTATCTCTCATCTTCTGTGAGAACAGAACACATAACATAACTTGTTTTGTCTGGATCATATTTTGTGTTTCTAAAACACAAAACCTGAACACACAAATCACTAACTTTCCAGCTTTCTGTGTTGTATGATCACACGTTCTGTATCTGATTAACTTAAGCCTAGAAAACGAAAAAGTATATATTGGTGTGTTCCCCCCTGCCCTGAACACCAATAGTTGCTCAATCGGGACCAACATGATACATTTACATCCATTATTTCTCACTCATCGAAAATCAATTTAGAAAAAATAAATATAGAACGGTCATCATATACTCGAAACATAGATAGACCATAAGTCATTTGATTATACAAAATTAAATGTTTTGTCACTTAAATAATTGATCAAACTTCATTGATTTCACCACTATTTCAACACTTGGAAATTAAATTGAGGCATAACCGTTAACGACAATGTTAAATATTGCCAAAATGATATTTTATTAGTATGATGTATGTATGGGTATAAATGAGTCGAGTCAGATCGAGCTGAATATTGGATTGCTCAATCTTGAATTTGGTTCATAAGTGTCAAGTTCTAACTCGACTTGATCAAGTTTTAATTTTTCGAGGTTAAGTTCGACTGATCGTGAAAAACTTGATTATTGGTATAATTTAAAATTTATCTTTATTAAGCTTGTGTAGACTCATTTAGTCTCATTTACCAATAAAGAATAAAAATGTAAAATTATAACTTTGGTTCGATTAGGCTCGTGAGCCTATCGAGCCGAATTTCATTAAATTCGAACTCAAACTCGATATATACTTGAATAGCTCGATCTCAACTAGATAAACATCGAGTCATTTTTGAACTTTTGTAAAATAAATGCCGAGTGGCTCTTGATCAACTGTCTCAACTGAATTATATCCCTAGATATATGTCAATTATTTTTCCAAATGGAGGCCACGTGACGTGATTTTAATTGGGGATAGACTGAAAATGATGTAGAATTGGGTAACTCATAACATTCATAATATTTTTTAAAATTTTAAAATATTGTGATAAACGTAGAATAGGACCAATAATGAATTTACCTGCATTTAATCCTGCGTTTAAAAAGACTACTTTTTTGCTTACTATTATCCTTTTATATTGTTATGAATTTAATTTAATTCTTAAATTTATTTTATTTATTATTTACTTTCATTTCATACTTTCAGTCTTTTGTGTTAAATTTGATCAGAGTTTATAGTGTTATATTTATTTTAATACTAATTTTGTTAAAATAGTGAAATTAATAGCACGAGACATGAGTGGTGTACCGAGAACTGGGGCTAAATTAGGCTCCATTGAAAACACAAACCAATATAATTAGTTTTCTCAATATTTCTTCACTTAGCTTTATAATTGATTAACAGGTCATGAATTACCCTCAAAACATGCAAATTAACTTTATAACTAAATAGTATATATGTATGCTTTATTTCATAAGGTTTAAAGATAAGGTTCTTGCTTTATCTCTTATTTCATTAAATTGAACTTATATTTATATGTATGTATATATGTATGCAACAGAATCTTGTTAAGGGCCAACCTTCAATCATAAAATCATGTAAAACATTTATGTGGTGGTGTTAATTAATGCATACAAGCATCTTAAATTAGGTTTGGATAATGACAAAAGTAAACCAGTCCAAAAGAAATTAAGTTGTGAGATCATATGATATGATTTATAATTTTGATTCATAATTAAGTAGCAAAAATCATGTGGTCGATCTGCTTTAGCTAATTACCTATACTAAATTTAGTATGATCGATGAGCTCGAAATTAGGCATCATAAGAAAGACAAACTGCTATGAATAGTTAAATCAATTTTTCTTTCACTAGTTATCTTTATGCTTGATTTGTACCAACTACTCTCAAACTAATACTTAGTAGCTAGTAGTAGTAGTAATGTGCTGTAATAAAATATTAATGTTTATGCCTTAAACAAAATTAAGATGCTTTTTTATGTAACTAATGTTTGCTGACACCAAACTTGAATAATAAGTTTGTGAAAATAGTCATGCATGCCAGACTTGAATCATAAGTTCGTGAAAAGATACTGCTATTAATTGTTACAGCATGTACCGTCTTTAATTTGTCCTCTTTTGCTAGTAATTAACACCAAAATTTTAGTTTGGATTTAGTATCTCAACTCACGCCATATTTACAATATGTTGGAAGTATCCTAAAATTTGATACCTAAAAATTTAGAACTTAGAAATTTTGAGAGTTTGAAAGCGTTTTGAATACTTGAATGTTTTTAATCATGCAAACTATAACGTGTACTAGGTTGGTTGAAATATCAAAAGTATTAGTTTATTTATAGGACTTATTCAAAATATATATGTTGTGGAATCGAGTTGTTGAGCTTTGAATTTCTTCTCGTTGTATCCTTATTTCCATTTTTTATCTCTGCAAACTGATCTAGGGCTGCTCTGAAATCTTTGTCAATATAAATAGAAAAACATCACATGTTTGACTTTGATGTTGAATTACAACCATTTTTTGAAATTAAAATCCAATTCAATGTTGATTTGAGATATGGGAAGACAACATTAACACTCTTATAACATTATGATTTTCTGTGCAACTTTTTAGGTCTAAAACCTCATGGTATAACTTCCAATGTAGGTGCATTCTGAAGTCCTTTAATATATGATTGTTGCAACTTCAGGTTCTTGCACATCGGTATTATAATCCTTCAATCTTGGTGTACTTATAAATGTAAACTCCATAATATACTTAAGTTTATTTAAGCACAAGACTAAGGCTTGACTAAAGGTTCTGAACTATATACCATTTTTGATGAAGTTTTGGAATTTGAATTAAAATTTTAATAAATATTTTTCAATATTAAAATATTAATATTTTTTTATAGAAATTGAAATGGTTCTTTTTTATACAATTTATAATATTCCAGTAGGATTGTATTTTAATTTCCAAAGCGTTATAGATGATACAAATTTTTATATTATATTTGTAATTTTGACATATTTTAGTTAAAACAAAATATATATATATATATATATATAATTTTAGCTTACACATCTTTATTTGTGTTGTTATATATATATATAGAGAATAGTTTTCGATATTAATAATATTTATCATTTTATAATTTCAATAGGCCAAACACTTTAATAGCTTTTAATATCTTGAGCATAACATCTTATAAACTCTATAAATAACTTCAAGAAATATAAACTCTTTAGATATGTTTATTCAAAAGTACGTACCTAATTTTAATGAAGCGTGTTAGACTATTCAATTGAATTAAGTTTTTTAATTAAATGTGATAGAGTTAGGCAACTCTATTAATTATTTTCTTATAATAAGTTTTATTAGTTTTGCGTTTCTTCACTTTCCTAGCAGGTAATTAAGCGTGGAATAGAGGATACATGCAAAATGACCTGCCAAACCAAACTCTGTATAAGTTTACCAAGCTGGCGAAACTATGCTAGCTACAAATGAGACATTATTACGACATTTCATATTTCATTATATCGAGACTAACATGTGATATGAATAGGGTTTAAGAGTTATGGTATATATAAGAAATATATATATATATATATATTAAATCTTAAAACATTAATTATGACACGTGTCACCCGTATATTAGTACAACACGAGATATCACACGGTCTCACAATAAAAAATCTGAATTGCTAGGAAGTGGTGTTACATAAACAAAAAGTATAACTAATAGGCATTTGTTTGTTTTTTAAAATATGTATAAACTTTTCGTCCTTTTTATTCCCATCCCATATTTATCTATATATATAGATATGCGTCCTATATATGTGAAGTAGTAGTGTAAGAAAAAGTAGATATAATTAAAATGGGCATTGAAATTTTGGAAGTGTGCCACATCCCACCATCATCGGGCGGCTGCAGCGGCGAGAAAATTCTACCACTTGTCCATTTCGACGTTGCATGGATTCCGGTGCAGCCGGTAGAATCTGTCTTATTTTACGATCTCCATCATAGTACACATTCCCATTTCTTAAATACCATTGTTCCCAACCTCAAGAAGTCACTCTCTCTAACTCTCAAACACTATCTCCCTCTTGCCGGCAAGATTGTCCTCCCCCGTTCCTCCGACCTACCTTTCTCTCATTATATCGCCGGCGACGACTCTGTTCCCATGGCTGTCTCCGTCTCCGACGCCGACTTCCTTCACCTCATGGCCAATCATCCCAAGAATATCGTTGAGTTGCACGAACTCGTTTCTCCGCTACCCGATATCATAAGCTCGCCTGACTCGATCAAGTTCTCAGTAATGGCATTGCGAGTGACTCTTTTTCCAAATCAAGGGATCTGCATTGGTATAACCCATCATCACGCCATATGCGATGTCACCACCATGACAGGCTTCCAACAGACATGGGCTTCTATCAACAAACACGATGGGGACTCCCATCTCGACAAACATAGTAATATTTTACCTAACTACGATAGAAGTACTCTTCAGGAAGACAACAGACTAACGACATCGTTTTGGAATAATCACGTCAGATCATTCGCTCCCGTCGTGCATCCACTCGTACCTCTTCCAACGTGTAACCTCAGAGGCACGTTTGTGCTCTCAGGGCTCGACATCCAAAGGTTAAAGGAATATCTCAAAAGTCAAACCCCCGCAGTGGGCCATGTGTCATCCTACGTGGCAGTTACTGCACATGTGTGGAGTTGCTTGGCCGCGGCGTCTGGAGAGAAGGTGGATGAGGATGAGTCGGAGTCCTTATCGGTGTCCATTAATTTTCGGGAGAGGTTGAATCCCCCTCTGCCCAATACTTACTTTGGCAACTGCATCGTCTTCGGCCTCGCTCAGTCAACACACGGACTTCTTCAGAAAGGTGGATCAGGGTTTCTGGCTGCTGCTCGGGCAATTGAGTCTGCAATTCAGAGAACCATTCGCAACGACACAAAAGTGGTGGCTGATGCGGAACAAGAGTACTTGCGAAGAAGGGAGCTCATCGGAAAACGCTTGATCGGAGTTAGCGGATCCCTTGGTTACGATTTGAGTCGTGCTGACTATGGCTGGGGAGGAGGGTTTAAAAAGCTCGAATTACTTTACACAGATTATAATGGAGCCATTTCCCTTTACAAATCCAAACAAGGTGGAGTGGAGGTTGGCTTGTCTCTTCCAAGTCCTAAAATGGATGCTTTTGCAGCAATCTTCAACAAAAACTCGTCCATCACTAGCAACTTGTAATTTGCTACCTTATGCCAATGCTTTAGTTTCATACTATGAATTAAATAAATAGAGACTAATATTATTAATGTTGTCCGGTCTAACTTGCTAAGCTAAGGACTCCTTGGGCTTCCCCTCCTGCCTTGCTTCAAAGATGACTCTTTTGGCCTTTAGATTCCCCATGCCGATCACTCTATATTCTCTCCGTCCCTCTTTAGCTTTTGTAGGACGATCGAGATTCGATGTTCTATTTTTGTATCCCATGCATGTTTTAGGTTCACAAATAAATTTATCTTTTTAATTTATATTTTTTGAAAAATATAAATTTTATCTGAAAAGGTTAAATCTTTTTCAAATTATATATCCTCCTTTTAAATTTAAAAACCCAAAAAAATAATATTAATATTAAAAAATAATAATATGTATTAATAGAGGAGAATAAGTTGGACTATTGTGCATATAAATTCTCAAGAAGGAAGTTGACAAAGAGATAAATTGCTTGTGCAAAAACTACTACTATATATAAGCATACAGTAATAAGTTTGAATAGTGTAAACTGCCCACTTTCTTCTCATGTTCTTACATTAACATAATGCACATAAAGAGGCATTTGCTTTTAATTAAAGTTGTAGCATTTTTAATGATTTTTTTTTCAAAAATTATATTCATCGGTTCACGAATTTATTACTTACTTTATTATTTTAGCTCATCCATAAAATCGTTATCCTATTAATGTTTCCCTTGTTTTGTAAGTTGATTAGTCTGATTTATAAACAAAACTCAATTAAATATAATAAATCAAGTGGAAAATAAATTATTTATTTAAGAAGCATTCGGGATCGTAGCAAATTGGTGGAGGTATGGATTTTGTTATGTTTGCTTGATTTTCATTATAAAATTGAACACTTGTATGTTGGATTACATGATGACTGATGAAGTGGTGTATTGGACAAATCAAAGTTTAGAGAAGTAGTAATTAAAATGATTCATAGGTGGTCGTGTTCCATTATTTGAAATTAGATAGAAACGAAATTACAAGTTGCTATTGATAGACAAGTTGAGATTGAATATTGAAGTGAAAGCATCCATCTTAGGCTTTGGCATAGACAAGCCAACCTCAACTCCTCCATGTATGGATTTGAAAAGAGAGAAGGCTCCATTATAATCTATGTGAAGATTTTCAAGCTTTCTCATCCTGCCCCATCCATAATCCACATAATGCAAATCAATTCCAAGTGATCCGCTTACTCCAATCAACCGTTTTCCCATCACCTCCCTCCTTCTTAGATACTGCGCCTCTGCATCTCCTACAACGCCTTTCCTGCTACCGACACTTGTCCTAATCGCTGCTGCAATGGCACTTGCAGCACCGATAAACCCCCTTCTGCCTTTCTGCACACAATCACTTGACTCTGCAATGACGAATATGGAGCAGTTGCCAAAATAACTAGCAGCCAAAGGGGGATTCAACCTCGCCCGACATTCAACAGTCACCGATAAGTACTCGGCCTCATCTTCCTCTACCTTCTCACCAACCTCCACCGCCGCCTGGACCAAGCAACTCCACACGTGTGCAGTGACTGCCACGTAGGAAGACACGTGGCCCACTGCGGGGGTTTGACTCTTGAGAAAATCCTTTAACATCTGGATTTCGGCCGGTGAGAGCACAAACGTGGCTTTGACGTTACCTGTAGGTAGAGGTGTGGCTGGGTGCACCAGGGGTTCACATAGCCTCACGTGGTTCCAGAACGACCTCGTCAGACTGCGAGCGTCCTCGACAACGCTTCTGTCGAAGATAGGTAACAACAGGTCTCCATCACATGAGTTGAGTTTGTTGATCGAAGCCCATGTCTGAAAGAACCCGGACGGCCCGATAAAACCGTAAGCGTCGATTATGGCGTGATGGCTGGTTATACCAATGGAGATGCCTTTACCAGGAAAAAGAGTCACTCGTATTGCTAGAACGGAGAATTTGATAGTCTCTGAGGAACGTACAACGTCGGGTAACCGAGAAACGAGGCCGTGGAACTCGGCGACATCCCTCGGGTACTGATTGGCCGTGAGGTTAAAGAAGTCGGAGTCGGAGACGGAAATGGTGAGGGGAACGGAGTCCTCGCCGCCCACGTAGTGGGAGAAAGGAAGGTCGTCGGAGGAGAGAGGGAAGACGATCTTGCCGGCAAGAGGGAGAAATATTTTCAGAGCAAGAGAGAGAGAGCTCTTGAGGTTGGGAACAATGGTGTCCAAGAAATGGGAGTCACTCTGCTGGAAATCGAAAAAATACAGAGTTTGTGAAGGATTTAAAGGGAGCCATGCAAGGTCGAAATAAAGAAGCGGGAGAATTTGCTCGGCGGCGGCGGACGGTGAGGGTGTCACGTCGCACACCTCCACAATTTTGATGCCCATTATTCAAATTCAAAGTATTTTTTACACCACAACTACTGCCTTGTTGGAAGTGTTGTATAAATAGAGGATATCTCTTTCTATACGTGAGCAAAACCAACAAAACCCAAATATTAAATTTGGTTTGTTTTTTTGGTTTTTTCGTTACGTGAGCAAAACCAACAAAACCCAAATATTAAATTTGGTTTGTTTTTTTGTTTTTTCGTTTGGTTTGATTTTTTTTTTATTCGAATTTTAATTTGATTTAGTTCGGATATATATAAAATTAAATTGGAAAATCTAAATATTCAAATTATTTTATTAGTATTATAATATATTTTTATTTTTATTAAATAAATTTATTTTATTATATATATTTTTATTTTCTTTTTAGTTATATCTTATCTTATATTTTAAATTTTTAAATATTATGTAGAAAATTAAATGTAATTCTTCAATATTTTTTTCAATTTACAACAAATATAATTATAATATTCAGTAAATTATTTAATAATTGTTATTTTTTGAAACTTGGAAAATATTGAAGTTACATTTACGAGTTTTTATTATAAATTTTAATTTAAAATTTTTAAAGTTAAAACTTATTTATTAGTACATTAAAATCATTATATATATATATGATTAGATTTTAATAATTAATTATTCTTAAAATTGAACAAAATTAGTTATTAAATATAATATTTGGATAAATCAAATCGAAATAAATTTGATTATTTTGATTTGGTTAATTTAGTTTTTTGATTTGATTTGGTTACTTTTTAATTCGAATTATAATTTGATTTGGTATAGTCGAATGTTCAGCCCTATGTCCGTGTATATCTATATAGCTTTACATTTGGTTCTTTAAAAAGTGGTCCAACAAATATCTCAGTTGCAGCTTCATATTATGCATTAAAAATTAGCTAGTCTAGAAGTTGTGATTTTTATTAACATATATGCTATTGCTAAATTCAATATCATGATAGTCACTCGTTTGTCAATCTGAATCTTCTGTATTATCTTTATCATACATATTAATAACATGGTGATAGATGACAAAATTAATTATTTAAGATATGAAATGTATATTTTTCTTATATATATTATATAAATTTTGAAGTTTGATCATGTCATATGTTACTATGTTATTAATATTGTAATAGAAAATATTACACTGTTAAGCAAGAGATTATTTTTGTTATGATATTAAAGCTTAATTAAATTTCCTTTATCCACGAAGAGGCCTACTTTTAATTTTGTCTACTTTTAAGCATGGGATAGTTGGTATATATGTATATATATGAATAATATGTAGCGGAAAAAAAATGAATTTTGTAATGAAATGAAGATGAAAAAGGAATGACCTAATCCATTCCATTCGTATTTGGTATTCTCAATGAATGAAAAATATTTTTTTTTATATTAAATTGCATTATTATAATAAAAAGATTAAATTTGTGTAAATTCTAAAAATCAAGTTCGAATTCGGTTTAATAAATAAAAATCAAGATAAAGTTCAATTTGTTTATTATTCAATTTAATATTGAATTCGAACTCGAACTCAACTCTAGTTAGCTGAATTCGAGTTTGTGCTCATTAAAAAGCTTGTTTATTAAAATTATTTGTTATAATATATATTTTGTATTAATTTGTTAAGCTCGTGAACTATAACTATTCACAGTTTGGTAGGTTAAAATTATATTCAAACATATTCGTGAACCATTGGTCATGAAAAATAATTTTTATTACTACAATTATTCGCTAGTTGTGCAAAAAGCTAATTAAAATTATATTGGATTTTCTTCATTTAACCCAATAGACCAAAATTGGTTCGGTCAGCCCGCACGAAATTTTCGATAAAAGTTTAATAAGTCATTTCTAAAAAATAAAATAAATTTCATTCCCGATAATTGAGAATAATTAATACCAAGGATATGAATGGTTAATCCTATGTTCATGGGATTACTGATTCCTACATAAATGATCATTCTTGATTATTATTTTAAATGAGTCATGAGATAAGGAATGAAAGCATGAATAATCATTCTATTTATATATCATTCATGCATAACAACCATCCCCTAATATCAATCACAACTAGCAAGGGGTGTAAATGGGTGGGTTTTGGAGTTCCAAAACCAATAAATAATTTTTTGTTCTAAACTAGAATTAGAATTGTAGTCGAACTTGGTACAATAGTCTGGTTATAAACTTGGAATCTTTAACGTCGGACTCGGACTGGAATCAAAATTAATTTGTTACACGATATATCAAGAAAAAAAATATATATGAAAATTTTACATTTATAATTATTGTATATGTATATGTTTATAACACAATTTTAAAAATAATAAAATTGAAAAAAAAAATAAAAATTAACAAGATAGTAACCGAATCTAAACCATATGAATTGAGTCGGGTCGGCTTAAAATCGATCATAACTGGATCTAAATGTATCGAGTTCTAGAATTGAAATCAAAACTTTTTACTCGAACGATTTTAGCTTTAATCACAACAAACTCGTAGGCTTGTAAATGAGTGGGTAAAATTCGAACCGAAATTGTTAAAATAGTTACAGTCCTAAAATCGAAACCGGACCATTAAATATCGGATGCGGACCATTAATTAAGTTATTGAATTGATAAATTTATTATTGAATTGGATGTAAAAGTGTTCGTCTACGATCAAAGATTTAACATGAGATATTATGAAATGTCATTTTTTAAAATAAAATAATATTGAAAAAAAAATTGATCAGGTCAGGCCGGGTGAGAACCAGAACTGTACTTGGCGGATCGGATTGGATATGGACCGACCATGACCTAATTTTGACGAGTCTGAAATCAGAATTGGAACCCATAATTTTAAAATAAATGAGTTTTGATCGATTTCGGTTGCGATTCGAGTTACCCACTCATTGATAAACGTACAAACTTGCATAATGTTTAGCACGTGAATGCTTTACCGAATTGTTGTTGCGTTCCTTCAATTTAAGGAATTGACAACACAATAACCTTTTTTTTTAAAAGTAGACAATGAAGCTTAACAAATTGGATATGATGTTTCCTCTCCAACTATTAAATCAAACATGCCACTTACCGAAAATAAGGAAAATGTCAAATAAAGACCTATTATTGAACCTTATATATTAAAATAAATAAATAAGTAAAAAAATAGAAATTACATATGAACTCTTAATATGAATCTTATGATCAAGTCACCTAATATTTAGTAATAATTAAATAATAATAATAATAATATTGACTAGAGTTAAATTGATGATGATATCATTCAAATTAATCAATTATCTGTGCTAAAATAATTATTTCCTAGTAGCTAATTAAATATAAACTTAAATGTGAAGTTCCTAATAAAAATTAATCCATATTCACATATGATTATGAGTTATGAGGATATATACATATGATTAAATGGAAAGGAATTATTGGGTGTGGGGGTGGCTTTAGTGATGAATTAATTCTTCTATCTTTGTAATTTTAATTACTTGTTTATGTAGACGATACAGTACACTTTGATGAAGTAAATCAAGTCTATTGGGGTCGTGGTGGACATGAAAGAAGATGAGAATAGGACCAAAATATTCAACTTTCTGAAATTTGGATCACATTACAGTTAAATTAGAATTCAACTTAAAGCGACTGTGGTGGTGGTTGAGACTTGAGATGAAAGAAAAATGAGAATAGAATCAAAATACTGAACTTTTTAAAAGTTTGTTTACATTATAATATTTTTATCCATAACCTTCACAACTCAATCATCCAAATAAAATATTAAAATAAACAACGAATTTATTAATTCAATACTAAATATATATGAAATGAATACATAATTAAAATGAAGTAAACCAAAATACAAATAGATGCATTAGATAATAAATTACAAAACCAATAAATAAATGACATTGCATATTAATTATTAGTGCCAAATATGCTCAATCAAATCGTCTTTCAGGAGATCATGAGCTTCTTGATTGCGAAGTTTTTCTCTGCTCACCATATATTCAGCTAAATCCGCAATACGTTCAGTAGAGTACTGAAAAGGTTCATCATCACCTTCTTGTTTTCTTATAGGTCTATCCATAAAAAAATAAGTAGGATCATAATAGTTACAATATGTATCTCGCTCATCCTCCACTATCATGTTGTGCATGATAATATATACAAGCAATCATGATTTTTTCCATTATACACTTGTCCCAAGAAAGACACGGGCGGTGAAGATATGCGAAATGAGCTTGTAGAACACCAAATGCTCATTCAACATCTTTTCTAACCGGCTCTTGGTGTTGAGCGAACAATTTGTGCTTTCGGATTAGCGGAGATGGAATTGACTTGACAAATGCAACTCATTTCGGATATATTCCATCAGTTAGATAATACGCCCTATCTTACTCTTGATCATTCACAATGTAACTAATCTTTGGTGTACGGCCTTCCAAGACATCACTAAAAACATGAGATCGGTGAAAAACATTAATATCATTGCAAGTACCTAGTGTTCCAAAGAAAGCATGTCATATCCATAGCATCAAGATGTCATTAGGGCAACATCTTCTTTCATCTGCCAAGGTACTTTTGATGACTTTAGATTTGAGTCTGTCAGCTCAACACCTGTGAATAAATTGCGAGAGACATTTTGAAATGACGGAGCTTGTTCATATATGGGTGTTTAATTGAGATTTGGAGAAAATTGAGTGTTTCGATAATATGCAGAATTTGATTGATATTGAGAGTTTGGATAAAAATTTGGATAATTTTGGGAGCCAAGATCATTTTCATAATTTTGGTAATTCTGAGAATATGGGCAATTATCAGAATTTTGATAATTTTGGGAATTTAGATAACGTTGAGAATTTGAAAAATTATTTGGATTCATGATTTGGGTAATGAAATAAAATAGAAATATTGAGAAATATGTGAGAAAATAGATGAAAATTGATTGTGCTTCAAAATATATGAATATGCTACTCTATTTATAGAGAATATAAAATCATGAATTTTCATATATTTTTATAATTTTTTGATTAATATTATTTAAAATAATTAGTATATACAAATTAAAATTAATATATTTGAGTATCCAATAATATGGTGCCAAGTGGCACCATATTATTAGATAACCCAATTGGAAAGAGAGGTTGGATGGTCAATTCATGTGTAAGAATGTCATCCATTTTATTTTATTTTTGATATAATATTTGGTCTTTTTTATGTCATTTTCCTATAACATCCAATTAGGTGTCACCAATAAAGGTGGTCTTATAAATTTAAATTAAAAGATCGTGTTAATATTGAACTTTTTACAAAAGTTTGGCAAGCATAAATAACCTACAATATATATATATATATATATATATATATATATATATATATATACTGGCAGGATGCAAAATTTTTACTTTAGGGGTCTCCGCTTTATGTCATGAATAGTGGTTTGTCACGTCATCTCTTATTGTTCAACATCTCACTTACATAGTTGTATTGCTTTTCTTTCTCTGTAAATCTTACAGTCACAAACCACTCATCGGCAAGGCGATCTGCGGTTTCAACGCGACTATTTCTTAAGTGGTTTGAATGATATGGAAAGTTATTCGTACCACGGTGAAGGGTGTTATGCCAAAAAATTGTCAACGATAAAAATTAAAAATAAAATAAAATTTTTTAATGGGTAGTGCTTCAGTTTACTCTAACACCCCCTTAATCGGATCCTTATATATATTGACATACACAAAAAAAAATGTCGGTAGGAATTAAATTTTGATTTCTCAAGTTAAAATATAAATTTTCAATGTAATGAGTTAAAAAAATAAATTTTCTATAACTAAAATTGATAGAGAAATTTTTTCTATAATTATTTATAAAATATTGATAATTTTATGATTTATAATCATAAAAAATATCAAAAGAAAATTTGATAGTATAAATAGCTTAAAGGGAGGGCATAAACAACTATGGGGTAAATTTTGATTTTATCATCCGGTGACAGACAATCTTTTAAAAAGTCAAACCGGAACCGCGAACCAGTTAAGCAATTGATCAGATTATATTATTTTTGAGTCATTCAAATGATATGATACGAACTAATAAGAATTGGTTAAAACCGACTAGAACCAGTAATCCGATTCATTAATATTTTTCAAATTTATGTGTGAAAAATGTTAGAGGTAAGGATTGAACCCTTAACCTCTCTTTATAACCATCTCTGCTAGATAACACATTTATCCATTGAAATTCAATTATTAAATTTATTATAATATTATTTTTTGTTATATATAAATACTTAAAATTCTAATTACTACTCTCTACGTCCCACTAAGCATTACACACCTTATATTCAATTGATTGTATTATAATAATAAAGTGTGCCAACTTAGTGGGACGGGAAATTAATTTTTATTTGATTTAAAAAATTATTAATATTATCATTATTAAAATTAAAAATTATTATAAATGATGTTAATAAATTTTATTTGATTTTTATACAACATTTTTTCACATAAATTTCTAAAATATTATTTTGTCATGCATGTATATTTGTTAGCAACATTAATAACTAATAGTTCATGAGATGTATAAAATTATAAAATTAAATTTGACTTATATACATATTTTATTTAAAAAAATTTATTTATATATTTTGAAATATAATAGTGTATATATATATGTGTGTGTATATTATATATGGATCATTCGATTTTTTCAAAACAGTTGAAGTGATTAAACTAGTGACTCAATAACCTTTTTATAAGACGAGTTTCATGATTCATGCTATTTTTAAGGTGAAAATTTAAAATATCCAGTTCAAAATTCTATACGTAAAAAATACCCATTTTTTCAACACACATATTCAAAATAACCATTTTGCATTGCAAATAGTATTTTATATAAATTTTATATATTTTTTTATAGTCCAAAACCAACTAACACCACCCCAGACCGCCACCCCACCACCAAACTCAGTAGCAATCCTCGAAGCCCCACCCCCAGTCACCTCAAACCCAAACCCCCCTACCAAAACCGCTCCAGTCCCGACCCAAAATCGCTCGTGGACTTCCCGGAACAACTCCAGAACCTCCTCCTCACCTCCACAGTTTTGAATTATAAAGTGAGGATTGATTTGTAGAGTAGAAAGGAGATGCTAGAAAAAAGAATTATATTGAGATAATGATAGTATATAAAATCATAGAATAAGAACACATATGAACTCCTATTTATAGAGTATGCAGCTTGATGTGCATGGAACTCTCTCACTTCTTCTAACATCATCTAGTATTACCTCTAGAACAATCAAGCTAACTAACTAGCTAACCACACCATAACAACATCTAACTACTCACAACAAACTCCAACTGCTATATAGTTACAACCATATTTATTCTCTAACACACAGCAGCACCAAGCTTACCCCCAACCCCAGAAAGCGCCTGCCCTGCACCCCCAAGCGTGACCCCACCCCAAACCGCTCCAACAACCACCCCGAACCGCTCGGACCGCCGCAAGCCTCGCCCACGGTCTTCACCTCCCACCCCCAGACCCCCTAGCAAGCTCTAGCCTCTACCCACTTTAAGATTGTGTGTAAGAAATATATAAGACTTTGTGCAGTTTTTTATATTTTTTTAATAAAGTGAATATTTTGTACATGTGTATTTAAATTTTGCGTATTTTTTAGATGAAACATGGAAAGTGGATAGTTTTAACAATTAACATTTTAAAATATTGGTGACAGATGCATGCCATGTAGAGTAATTTAACGCACGGGGAATCGCAAACTAACAATTACTCCTCGTCTGTCAATTCATTTCTGGGCTGAATTTGTGTGGGCCTACTATCATTATTAAGACCTCCAAATGAAAAAGTACATTTTGTGTTCGTCCCAAATTAAGGGTAATTTTATACAGCCCCCATTTTACTATTCATAGGGACTGTATTTAAATTAAATAAAAAGTTATTTAGATGTCCTGTTTTACCCTTAAATTTACAAAATCGTATAGTTTCCGGATCAAATAAATGTACTACTTCCTCCGTCATATTTAATATGAGGCAATTCTTTTTTGGCACTATAATAAAAAGTGTTATTTAGATTTGAAAAAAAGTATAAAGTGATTATAAAAATATATATTACTCCCTCCGTCCCGCTAGAATAGAGGCGTTTGAAAAGTAGATGAGTGTATTATTTTAATAAAAACGCCTCTATTATATCGGGACGGAGGGAGTATTTAAATTTGTGTGTATAGTAAAAGTGTTCTAAAAAGAAAATAACTCAACTTAATTAGGACAGCTTAAAAAGGAATACGCTCAATTTTTTTTTTTTTTTTGCTCAAGAAAAATTCATTCATTGATAAAAAAAAACGAGAGAGATAAGATTCAAGAAGAATCTCATCTATCCAAAATTACATTCTCAACCAATTACTAGCCAACGTATTCCTAGTTCAATTATAATACGTAGAAGGATGAATAACATCACGTCTAGCATAGCACCAGCTCCAAAACCAGTACTTAATCTCCTCCTCAATCCTTCCACAATCCAACGGCCTAGATTCAAACAGCGCGGCATTTCTCCATTTCCAAAGCACACATACTACACACACCCAAAGACCTCTCATACATTTCTTCTTAACTCCACCCCCAATAGCCTAGAGAAGCTAACAAAATGTTCGGCGACATTTTCAGGAGCAACCCACGTCACCCCGGTCCACTCAATAATTTTGCACCAAATCCTCAATGTTTCGTTGCACCTAAGGAAGAAATGAGATGTAGATTCTTCCACTTGATTGCACCATTTACATGTCCGTTGTACTTCCGGGAGATGACTGCACCGACCAAGTTGTAACATGTGGGAAGTCGGTTTTTCAAGAGACTCCACGCTATAATTTGGGTCTTTAAAGGGACTATCGAGTTCCAAATCGTCCAAGACTCAATTCCAAAACTATGCATCTGAATACACCCCATCTTAGTTGGGACAAAGGGAGTTCTTTTCCACCCGATTTTTACTTTCCCCTTCACAATGATTTTCTTCTTTAGATCCCAAAATCGGCGTTGCCACCGGTATGGGCAGATATGAGATTATATTTTCGAAAATTATTTTCCGACCATGGCTACATCTCGCCTAACTCATACTTTACATAAATGATCTCTACGACAATTTCCTATGTAGTTAGAATTATGTTATATTTAATTTTGATTCTAATTCAAGATGTTAACAAAAGAACTTGATTTATAATATTAATTTTTCTCCAATTTTGAAAATTTGTGTGAATATTTTTATTTTTTGTTCTTGCCCGTGAAGGAAATGTGGTATGTCCTTAATTTCTAACGTTTATGAGCAATTTGTTGAAGAACTTGTCAAATAGTTATGATAAAAACGGGAGCTATATGTTTCCTAGCTTTTCTGAGTTTGAGAGTGGTGTTATTTTTGTCTATTTCCTTATACAATATCAGAGTATGCTTTTAGTTTGGTTTGAGATTGCTAGAGGAATGGGGCATAATTTCCTTAGTTCGGTTGTTTTCCTTTGTATATTGAGTCATGGATGTAGGAAGCAATCATGTCTTCTTCACTCATCAGCTTATCAGAAAAAAATAGAGGGCTGTAGAGAGTAGAAGGGGGGCTATGAATAGAATTACCCCAAATTAATCCCAATCAGAAATAATTAAGTAAATCTTATTTAAACCAGTGATTACTGAGAAAATCAAGAATGTGGGAAGTAAGGGTGTTAATCAGGTCAATTTACTCGATTTCGATCTAATTCTTTTGGGTTTTTGATTTATTCAGTTCGAATTAAATTGTAGTACTATATTCTTTTTAGAGTTTAAATTTTACAACTATGATCATAACTCTAAACATTCCGCATTCAGACTAGTCCATTAGACCAATCAATCTAAAATATTTACGATTTTTTTAATGTAAACCTTTTATAATCATATAATTGTAAAAATAAA
This sequence comes from Leonotis leonurus, assembly GCA_026898415.1. Classification (NCBI taxonomy): domain Eukaryota; kingdom Viridiplantae; phylum Streptophyta; class Magnoliopsida; order Lamiales; family Lamiaceae; genus Leonotis; species Leonotis leonurus. Next base: position 54,428 of record JAPKLX010000007.1, read on the forward strand.
TATGCAAAATTAAATTTAAATATGAATAAATTCAAATAAAAAATGTAATGATATCGTAACAAAAATGTGTCATGATTGTTTTTATTTAGTGATTATTTAACTGGTGGGTATGATAAATACAACTTTTGCATATAAAATCAAATATATTTTATAAATATTTTTATTTTTGCATTCGACTAATCAGGCAATCCTTATCGGATTCGAGTTGTTTATGGTCCAATCAATTCAAACTAAAAATATTTCAAAGTTATAAAATTTCAACTCTAACTCTACCATATTTTCGAGTTAATGTCGGGGTGAACTCGCACTTTAGGCTAAATTGATATTTCTAGCGGATGGGCAAACTTTACAAATTAGAAAAAGAAAAAATAGCATACATAATCGAAACAAGATAAACTGGTCGATCTAAAATGGCATGCAAATCTATTATATACTTAAAAAAATTATTTTTATTTTTTTTCAATCAACAATTAATCGTAAATTAATTTTAATTCGATGTTCTTAATTTTTGAAATAGCTAGTTGTTTATGAAGACGATACAGTACATTTTTAATTAGAGTTCATTTATTCTTCTTTTTATTGTTCGTTTATAGTATATTATAAAATCCATTCAAATTAGACTAAATAATGTTAAAAAATTTATTTGGTTTTTCAGAATTAACTTGTTTATATTTAGTAAAGTTAAATTGGGAAATGAATGGATAATGAATGAGTGTGCAGGAGTTTGTGTTGGATAATGAATGGTGTTTATGGCTTGCAGCGAATATGGCTGAATAGGCGGAGAAAGCTTGGATGACATTCCCATTAATTAATCGCCATTCTTCCTCTTTTAATTTTGTTTGGATCTTCAATAAATTAGAATTTGTGGGTTGGTTAGAGTTGGAACATTATAATCAACAATGAGGATGAGGATGAGGCCATTCACTTGTTTCTTGCTGGCTCTTTTTACCCTACATGTTTTAATCGGTACGTATTTATTAATGTTGTAGTTAATTAAGCTATACATGCATATGATCAATCAAATCTTGTTTTACATATACATATTAAGTGCACGGAGGAGCGGAGGAAGGCCATCCGTGCACCCAGAATGCACCGGCGGCGGCGGAGACATGCAGCGCTCCGACTGGGACTGGGAAAGATGAAGTATTAGGTGGGCTGGACTCCTACATTTCCGGCAATGCTGACGCCAAAAGTGCAGTGATATTGATATCCGACATATTCGGATATAAGGTTGCTCATTTAAGACAAATCGCAGACAAAGTCGCAGCCGCCGGCTACTACACGGTGGTGCCGGACTTCTTCCACGGAGAAGCCTACAACGGAGATAATTCCAAATACACTGGGTGGAAGAGTAAGCATATGCCTGATAAAGGGCTAACTGATGCAAAGGCCGTGATCCAAGCTCTCAAGGCCAAAGGCGTGACCAAGATCGGAGGCGGCGGCTACTGCTGGGGAGGGAAGGTGGTGGTGGATGTGTCCAAGGAGAAGGATCTCATCCAGGCAGCAGTGCTGCTGCACCCTTCCGACACCACCGTTGATGATATAAAGGCGGTGGAGACTCCCATGTCCATACTTGCAGCCGAAAAGGACACAATGACGCCGGTGTCGCTGATCAAGGAATTTGAAGCGGCATTGAAAGAAAAGCCTAATGTGCCGAGCTCTGTGAAGATATTCACCGGCTGCGACCACGGATGGACAGTGCGATACGATGACACTAGCGCACCGGCCGTCAAGTCGGCGGAGGAGGCTGTTACCGACATGCTCAACTGGTTTGCCACCTATCTTAAATAAACCCTAGCTAGCTACCTTTACTTTACTTTACTTTTAGCAAACCCTAGCTAGCTAATTATTAAGAAGATTGAGTATTTGGCTAGAAAGTGTAGTTGATCTTGGAGGAGAAGAGGTCCAAACGAGATATATCAAGAAATTAAATTGAAATTAATAGGTAGGTTAGAAAGTATTTTAGTGGTCCTGCCAGAAGGCTACTAACCTATAAATAATTTGAGATGTCTTTTTACCTTTCTCTTTATTTCTGAAGTTAAAGTTTACTCGGTCCGACCTCATATTAATGTACTCACACATTCATTATCTTTTCTTTTCTTTTAATACTAACAATATAAATCAGTCTCCAAAATATTATTGGATATTTAAAATCTAAACACTAATTAGATATATGCAATTTCAGAAAGGTGCCTTCGATTTTCAAAGGTTTTTCACTAGCTTTAATCTGTTGCTTTCTCATCATTATGACAAAGATATCTCAAGTCAGACATGGAATACCATGTACCACAAAAAAATTGAACTTGTGCAGTTTTAATAATCAACTTTTCATTATAAAAATATGCACTAGTTAGTCCCTCACTATTTTAGTGCGGTACAGCCTATCACTACTAAGTATGTGGCCATGTGGGGTTGGGGAGGATTGGGTTGCCTTAAATTTTCTTAAATAAATTCGAAATTCAGTCAAAACACACAAAAATTTGGATTTTAAAATTTTAAATAAATGTTTGTTTGGATTAGAATTTTGATTGACGTGATTAAAAACCAGTCTATTTATTTCTGATTCTAATACCAATAACAAAGATAAATAAGAGCTTATTAATCATTATTGTTTCAAAGTACCTATTTGCTTGTCTGAATAATATTTTTCATGTTTACTAATAAATCGATTATTAAACTTATATTTAAAATCAATTCGATCATCCAATTGAATTAGGGGCAAACACCTTGAGTCCAAACTTTGAATGGACTTGGAATGAATGGTTCAAGATGAACTTCAAAATATGTTAAATTTAATGAGTTTCAGTTTATTTTGTATGATTTTCTTATAATTTTATACCAATACAATTAAAAATAAAAATTATATATTTAAATTTATTGATCAAGTTACACTTGCTCATCGTTGAGTCTAGTACAGCATTATTTGGCAAAAATTATACGTAACATTTCTTCTATACATTTTAGTAAAAATTAATCTTTATTTTCTTCACCCAACTTACATCACAATCTATCTCCTCTTTCCAAATAACAAGAGAAGAGCTAAACTTCTAGAGGCAAAACAACTCAAACTACGAAAATAAAAACGCCTTACAGAATAAATTTTACGAAACACGATCCAATTTGTCAACAAGAACAAAGGAGAGCGAAGCCGAGTTAAACACAGATTGATCACCATCAGTTTCATTTAAGACTTTCGTTGCCGTTATATACGAATACTGTACACCAAATGTATTTCAATTTGGGTATGAAAAGAATTCAGAAATAATTTTTGAGTTGCAAGTTAAAGATTAAGCAGCTAGTGTTCGAAGATAATGTAAAATTTTATTTCGACTTTCTACGCCTAATTATAAATACATGGTATCTAGGATGGCATTATTGAGGAGAGAGAGAGAGAGAGAGAGAGAGATGACAAGATAAGATTTACATGGTCTGAATTAGAATATGCATACATGTGTTGTATATATTTTAGCGTATAATCATAAGAATGATTTGCAAGGTTATTCTTTCTCAAAGCAAAACCGAAACAGAATAGTACAAAACCCTCCTCCAAAAAAATTTTGATTCAAAGAAGACCACTCTATAAGAAGAAACAAGCATGCGCCACTACCCATTCAAACACTGCATGCAAGCGCCTCGTGATCCTAAAGAATTCACCTGCAGAATCATAGCACATTCTGTGAAAAATCGTAACTCACATAGATTTCAAGATAACGACTCAGATCAATCAAAAGGCGCGCTAGATGCTACACTTGTGGCAAAATGGACATATAAGAGACATGGACTTGAGCCTAAAACAGGTCTGACTGTGAAAGCAATGCATTACTAGCTCGTACCTCTATCTTCTGTATTGAAACAATGAATATAGTCAGACCGCATCCACTTAAAACAATTATCTTCTTCTCTATTCACCAGCTCCCGAGTCGAATTGTTGTGCCAGGAATTCATCTAGTGGTCCCCAATTTGATGGATTGGATTTACTCAAATTATCGGAAGGTAATGACCTGATGCATCCAAGTAGATTCTCGACTTCGCAACGAAGACTGACATCATAATTATAAATGTTATTAAGTAGCACAAACAAAAGGAAGGAAAATGACTGTTAGATCTAAACTATAAGGTTCCTGTAACCAGTAATATATACTTGTTTGATCTTTCAATGTTTCCGAGTAAGTTATCCTGGAAAGCATGATTTTCTTGAATTTGGAATCTAAAAAGCTTTCTAAGCAAATACATGTGGTGTGCAAAGAGATTTGTGAAATAACGAGTAGTGAACGATGACCAACTTGATATGATAATGCGTCTATTCCAAGTATACTAATTGGGTGATATAAATCAGTACCTGTGTTTTGCTTGTGGTGTGCTTATCTCTAGCTTCAAAAATGCATCAGAAATTTGGGAGTGCAAAATAGTGACCACTTGCCTACAGTAGCATGTGACATGAATTAGATAGCAGAAACGTACTCTAATTTTTGAAATTATAAAAAGGAAGCTGAATATGCAACGTCATGCTTGCACTTGCATAAAAATAAGTTTCACAAAATCTGCACTATAACATATAAATAATGAGAGAAGCTTGGCTCTGGTAATGGATATTACCCAAAAATAGCTTGGACATCCTCTTCATGCAGGTGCTTAGATAATGTACGTAAAAGATATCCAACTTCCTGTGGCAATAAGTGGAGCAGAACACAATTAAATACAAAATATAGAAACAGAGAAATATTTTGCAAGATGAATGAAAGAAAAGTGCAAACTCACGGAAAACAAACAGAGTAGTCATTAGTGGAGCAGACTTCCTATCAATCATATATTTATTTACAGTTGTTCTTTGCTTTTGCCTAATTTTGCTTGCAAGAGCAGTGCAACAATTTCTGGCTTATGTAAAAGTCATGCAACAAAAATTGTTTATGTTATGAAGAAATTTCAGAATGTTATAATATGTGAAACAAATAGAAGCTATTACACAATTTCTGAAGACAGACGTGTATTATTTTCAACACCAACACATATGAAGTAGAGCAGTAGTTCTTCACCTTTGTGAGAGACCGAGAAAACTGGCTAGGCTGTACATCAGTGTCCTCAGATCTATTCCAACCCTCAACAATTTGTGGCAAGCTACGTAGATGAACCAACAATCTCTCTCTCATTATCTGAACGAGCTTGGAATGAATTTCATCACGGTGATTTTTGTAGTCCTAATGTCATGAAAACAAACCAAATATTACTAAAACAGAGTCCATCAACATAATATTACTAATCTCCATGATATCCAAAGATATATTCACACCCTGCCAACTCTCATTTAAGAGTAGAAACATTTAAAGACATCCTGTATGAAGTGAACAACATTTCTAGTGCAAGGAATCACTTACTACTGCTACTCGGTCGATCTCTGACTGCAATAACACTTTATAAGTCTCCGGCACTTTCAGCAAAAGAATTCTCCTAATTTCTTGAGTAAATCATGAAAACCATCAAATAATCAATAAGCGTCTATGTATTATTTAATAACAGAGAATATTTGACAAGAAAAATACTAATTCAAATTTCAGATTTGACTCTAAAATTGATCCTATTTATGCTTACACAATATTATGTTACATTTAAACAGTGGCCTATCCATTATAAAAGATAACAAAACCAAAGATTGATTTAAAGACTAGTCATATTCGTATTCTCCAGTAACTATCGGATGAACATAAATGGTAAATCTATATAAGTTTGTGTTGGGCAAAATTAATTTAAATGGTAACGCTCTTTAGCTATTCTTCTCCTAGCTAATTAAGATTAACAATCAACAGCATGCAACCCCTTACCAGGTATGATGGCATATGTGAAACTTATAACCTGACTTGCCATAGCCAAATGTCTCGCTGTAATTGATCTCAAACCTGACACCTGTAGCCAAATAATGTCGACCAAGGACAACATTAAAAAACCAGTTAGGTAGTAATCAGAACCATATACGTCTCAAACAGTTTACAAGATTTCCATTTCTAAATCTAATTTAGCACAATTAGCAGTTCGTGAAAATACAATACTAGTTAAGGTGATTGCATTCAAAAATCTAAGTTCAAACTATAATCACTTTAATAGATATAGCCATAGCAAGTGCACTCACAAAAATATTACCTGCAAGGCATTCGCTCCAAGAACAAGGTGAGCAGTTCTTGAGTTAAATAACTTCAAGAGCTCAGCAACACGGTGAACTACTTCAGCAGATAACGTGGGCAAGTAAGTATTTATATCTATGTACTCTGACATCATCTTCACCAAATACAGACCACTGAAACAGCAACAAGAACAATTTATAAACATGAACTCAAGATAGCAATAAAACTACAAATATCAAGCAACATCTAAAGATTTGAACAAAATTCATGCAGTTGTGTTCTCTCAATAGAACATCCAAATCACATCTCTGACATCAAGAATCTCACTCGAGAACCAAATGTCTTTCCATGAATTCATTAGATACGTCCCATGTGAATTCTTGATAAATGTCCCTGAAAGAATTCCATCTCAACTTGTAGAAAAGTACGATATCACTTCATTTATATAGTATTTCTTCCCAATACCCCTCACTTATGGGCTCGATTCTCGACTCTACTCTTTGGGGCGGAGGCACATCAAGTATATATTTTAATATGGGTGAAGTTGATTTCAATGGGATTTGAACTCAAGACTTCGTCGTTAGACTAATGCTCTGATACCATGAAAGGAATCCATCTAATCTGAAAGCTCAAACTTGTAGAGAGGTATGAATCAATTCATTTATAATTTTATTATATATCCCAATAGTCTCAATCACCATGACATCCAACACTTGTGGATGGATCATTATATCTATTTATTATGTTCCTTCTCTTCCAAGCAAATCCCCTCCATTTCCTATGACTTGACTTGCTTATTATATCTATTTATTATGTTCCTTCTCTTCCAAGCAAATCCCCTCCATTTCCTATGACTTGACTTGCTTATAAGACTAATATATCCTATTTATCTTAGCCACCGTCCTATGAGAAAAATAGCCAAGAGTCAGACACCACTAGATATTCTAAGATACTTCGATTATGTAAAACATTATAGACAAAATTCAGTATTTCTTAGTTGCACATGAATGACCATGTGGAATTTCCATTGACCAAAACAGTATGTATGCTATCAAAAAACAGAAAATAGCAACAAAAGTTTCAGAATAAACACATCTAATTACAAAATAAAAAAGATTATGTCCAGAAAAGATTAGAAAGTTGAGCAGTAATGTTTTATACATATTCTCTTAAATGAAAACATAAAATCAAGTTCCTTTTTACAGAAAAAATCCTGTTAATTTAATCAAGAAACGAATATAAATTTTCACACAATTAAAAAGCACTAGTACTCAGAGCTGCTTACCAATTCACCATGTGATATGCAACACCTTTTAAATAAAGCATTCGAAGGGTAGATTTTCCACGCTCCTTTGAGCTGGCATTGTTCCCGTGAGATGAAGTACTGACATCAGAATTGCTGTTCTCAGTTGGTACACTTGACCGTGTTGAATCCATAGTTGAGTTATTATCAATATGTATCCCATTAGAATCTGGACGTTCAATATGCTGGGGTAAGTTTGAGGGACCGGCATCTGTGGTGGGATCATCACTGCTTGATGCCACTTCAATAGAAGTTAATGCATTATCATCAGAGGTACCGCCACTCTCAGGTTCTGAAGAACATAGTGAATTGACAATGCTCTGGAACTCGTCTGGTACATCTATCTCAGACCAATTTTCTTGGTCAAGGAGAGCCTTCATCTTGGAAATCTACAATATCAGCAAGGAAAGTAGTCTTAACTAATGAGAAAGTGGATGCCCCCCAGAGATAACTGCCATGAAAAGAAACTAACTCGTGATTCATGCTGGAACTCGATGAAGGATTTAGCTTGTGACTGAAGTGTTCCACGAATACTATATCCCAACCTTCCGCCAATCTGTTTATATCAGCATAAGAAAACTTAATCATTATTACACAATTCTTTGATAGACTGCAAAAGAGGACTATAGCCACCTTCTCTGTTGAACTTATAAATTCCTGACTGATATTATGAACACCAAGGAATTCTTGCAGTTTAAGTTTTGGATGTATTTGAGAACGGATTCCAACAATTTTTGCCCATCTTCCATGAGCAGCGTCACAAGCAGCAAATAGAGCCTCTGCATTCTCTCTTAAGATATCAACTCTGCCAAAACAAAAGAAAAAAAATTCTCAGAAAAACTGCATGCCCTAGTGGTTCCACAAAGTATCTCCACAAATCCTTGAAAAATGTATTCTTGCTGGGGCTTTGCAGGAAAATCTTTAAAGGAAATAAATAAATACTCCTTCCGTCCCGCTAGTGTTGGCTTGTGTTCCTTTTAGATCATCCCACTATTGTTAGCTTGTTTCCAAAAGTAGCTAAAAGTACCTCTTTAAAAGTTGTAGATCCTACCATCTTTTGTCTTTAACATCATTCCTTAATTTATGTACCCAAAATATATAAGCCAACAATAACGGGACGGGAGAAATACTAATTATAACTACAAATAAACTTCAAAGTTTACTGGTTCTCCAGGAGCAATAATTTGACAGAACTGAAACTACAATCCAGCTTTACTATATTTGAAATTAATAGATTGACATGAAAAAAATTGTTATAGATACAATAAATTGATACTCCCTCCGTCCACCAAACTTCTTTACAGTTTGACCCGGTGCGATTTTAATGTAGTGCTTTGAGTATGGGAGTGTGTAATGAGTGCAGTTTGGGTGTTTGTGGTAGATAGTGTAAAAAGTGTAGTTCGAGTATAATAATAAAAAATTTCCTAAAATGACAAATTTTAAGTGTAAAGAAGTTTTGTGGATTGACCAAAATAGCAAAAAGTAAAGAAGTTTCGTGGACGGAGAGAGTATTAAGAATGGACTTATTTTAACAAAACCCGATGAGCCTCAAACTAAGCTCTTGAGTTAATCCCACCGTAACTTCGGTGCTCGAAGAAAAAAGATACAACTACAAGAGACATAGAAACTATAAAGAATATCTCACCGAAAATTTCTTGAAAGATTCGGATTTCCAGCCTCATATCCTCTCCCATGGATAGAATTCATTCTGATAGCATTTTGTGAAGATTGCTGTGAAAGTAAGTTAGCCTGCACATCTGTTTCTTGAGCTGTTTCTGGAGCCGCTGCACCATGTGCAATAGCAGCAGCAACCGAGGCAGCAGCATAGTGACCATTGAGGTTGCCCATGATCCATTCAATTGCTTTTTTTACTTCAGAAGCCCGCAATAAGTGTGTCTGCAATCACTAAAAGAAAATAATCAAGTTACGCCATGCCATACATAAACATTGGTGTACATCCAGACTCTAGAAATATCTATGAGCAACTCGGTGATAAGGCCTTGATGAGCATTCCCGGTCTTCAATCCTTACAATTCTATTTTAAAATTCTTTTAATCCTTATACTGTCATACACCTATTTTGTCTCGCCTAGGCTATGAAAGAAAAGGAGGGAGAATCAGTCAAGGAGGCAGCTGTTTTCAATGTGACAATAACAATATTACAATTGATTATAGACAAATGTCTAACAAAATCTGCAACACATTTCATACCAAGTTGAGGTACAGAAATCTACAGTTTCATCCAGTTTTTCACAGTGAATGGAAAAACTGTCCAGTGCCATAAAGATCGGGAAGGTAGCAAATTTTTATCTCTTATCAAAATTAGGCACAAGAAAGAAACTTACTCCAATAGATTTTCTTCTCATAAACAATGTAGCAGAGTATAAATTTGCAAGTATAGTCTTAAAAAGTACTATCAGTTGCCAAGCATACATTACCTGCACTATCTTGAAAATTTCCTGCAAAAGCTTCACAAAGTTATCAGGTGATAGACTTTTCAATTTACTTCCTAGTGATGAACCCCCACCTGAGTCAACATACAGAATTAGGAGTAAAAAATGTTTCTATATAGCCAGAGAGAATTAACTAATTGCCCATTGTATTTTTTCAATATTGACAGAAAGCAAGAAGAGACATCATATCATGTTTGCAGCTAGTCAAATCAAAACAAAAGGTGTCATTCAGCAGATACCGAATATATGAAGTGCACTGAACCTATATTTCTCAAATGATGCATAGAACCCACCATCAGTGTCCACGATCCCCTCTCCAGAGATGGAATCAGATTCTAGATGCATATTCAAAACTGTCATCTTGACGGATGTCTTTATCTCAGAAGCAAGTGTATCTCTGTATATTCGCAACACAGCTGGTAATTTGCCCTAGAAAGAAAATCAGAGTGACAAGCAGACATAGGAATTGGCGAATAAAACAAGGGGAAAGCAAACAACACTTTCTTCCTTTGTTTGAATATCAACATAATTACTAAGTGATATAAACAAACAGGCAATCAATAAATACAACTTTGACTATGAGTTCTGACTGTCCGCATACCATTATAAGTCCTTTATCGCGCATCTTTGACGATGAGTGATTAACAACCAACAAAAGAAATATTGATTGAATAATTTAAAAGAACAAAAAAATTGGTAAAAGTCCACATATAAGGAAGCACTGACTCACTGTTCTAAGCAAACCAATGACAAGAGGGAGAAGCTGATCTTGAAAATGTGAAGATCTTTCTTCCTCCAATTTCACCTGCATTTTGACATAGCCAGTAGTCAGGTGCCACTTGGAGAAACTGTAATGAAACAACCATAGCAAACAAAGAGAATAATCAAAACCAACCATGAAAGCATAATTCTCATGAGCACTATAGACGAAAAAGAGAAAGGGAGAGGGGGTACTAGGCATGATAGAGCATAGCAGTAGATTAAAAGTATGGCTGCGTGCTTGAAATACTAACACGTGACCTTATAAAAATGAACTGATCGTAAACTATAGAAGACATTTAAAGATGAAATTCATAGAAAATGAGCTCTGTGAGAATACATATACGACATAAAACTTACTTCTTCATATCTTCCATTTGAGGTGGTGGTAGACAATAATAATGATACATCCATATTTTCAGCACCACGCAGAGATGTATGGATAAATTCTGCTGAAAGAATGCTACAAGAATGAATATGATAAGTCAAAAAACAAGCGACTTCATATTCAACCTATAATGAACACAAATTTGAGATTAAATCCATTAAGAGACTTTAGGGAAACCCAGATAAATTACACACCAAAACCAGCACCTTCTAAAAAATCATTTCAATAGAAACTAAAAGTTCAGTGTCCTGTATAGGATTAAGTTCCTTAAAAGTTAAAACTCCAGTTGGTATTCAAACTTCAGAGCTACAGCAGCTTCTAAATATCAGGAGCAAGAAATATTGAATAATTCTAAAGATCCTTAGGGAAACATCAAACATTTAAAAAATACTGTCACCAAGTTTTAAAGGAGCTGGGATCATATTGAATTCAGCCCCAACCAAACCTACAGAATAATTGTATGATACCACCAGTAGAGAGACAGGCATAGGAACATCAGAACTAGCAAAGGGGTAAAAAAAGATAGTTTGCTTATGTAGACTTTGCTTGATATAAGGAAATTGGGTGATTCCGACAGGCATAGGAAAACTGCTATCTTAGGCGTCCATACAATTGAAAAGAATAAAGAATCTCAGATCAGCATCGATCTAAAAAGAATAATATACTAACCTGTTAACTGACTCTACTGAACCTGATACATGTTCACGAAGATGACGAAAGCAATGTAGGCCCATCAGCTCATCTCCGTCCTATTTAAACCATGCACCATTAATGAGATGAGCAAACATATACTCTTATGACTTATCATAAAAGGATAAAGGATACTTTGACTGTTTAGAAAATTCAATCTACAATAGGAATAAATTCTATTTACTAGTACAATGATGATACTTTCAGTTGAATGAGTTGAAGAAAATGAAAAGAATTAGAGTGAGTATGAGGATAACTAGGGAACAGTTATATATCTGCCAATTGCACACTAGGTTTAGCTCTAGTTAGTTTTTGATATAGTTTTTTACAATTTTTATGAGAGGAAAAGAGACTAGAGTCTGCGGAAATATGGAATTCATTCCAAACTTTTCCAGTTAATAAGCAAGGGAAAAGAGTAGTTAATTCTGAATAGAAGCATGCATGAAAATGGTCTCTCGTGAAAATCGAGTATAGAATAGACAAATAAGTTCTTTACCTAACATGAAAATGTTAAAAATATAGATAAAGAAAGCTTGGAATTGTAACTGAAATGTTAAGGAAATAACTACAAAAATGTATTTTTAGGAATGAACATACCAATATATGTTGCAGGTCATCAATAATATCTAAAGCTCCAAGACAATCTGCAGAAGCAATCAGCTGCAAATAATAGGTGTTACGTGAATGGTAAATTTACAAGGACTTGTTTACATAAGTAACTACAAGGTAAATATAAGAAAATTAAACTTCACCGTTAGATCTATTAAAAATACTTAAGTAATTCTATTTTGTTTGTCGAGAGCAATACTCCTCTGGCGACACTTCAGGACTTCGGTATCATACATGATTTGAGTATTATCTTAGTGAGATAACACATTTACCAACTGCATGCAAATGGCGTAGCATAAGGTAGAATACTCCTAACTGGATAATGCTTGGTAAAGATCACAGCACCATTCTTATATTTGATTGATTAAGACATAAAGCGCCCAAGTTATGGGGAGCATAGTTAAAACATACAATACCCTCTTATTATTTTTATTCTAAAAGTTCTAGCTCGCACTGCAAAATAACCTAGAAACTTGGTAACACTAGAGAACGGCCGAGCGCCATGAATGAATAATAAATTGACAGCAGAGGGATAGATTATGCTCCTGCAGAAGTATCTACTCGTTACGGTTTGAAAAGGAACCCTTTGCATTTTCATATAAAAGATGTGACGGGCTCAGAACCTAAATTTTTTAGAAATTGATAACAACATTAAATATTAGACACTGTGCCAGGAGGCCTCGAACAAGAGACATTTGGTCCCAGGCATTAACTTCCTAATTTTATTAAAGATAAGTACGAAGCATAGAAACTTAAAAGCTGATATGTGCGAGTGTTACAAAATACGAAGATACATGACAGAGAAAAGTAACAGCCTCGCATTTAGCTCATCAATTCAATTAATACAATGGACTATTTCCTAGAATGCTATTCAGCTTCCTTGCAACCAAGCAATTTATCAAACATGCCTAAGACTTCTACTTTTCAGCATCCATTGAAACCTTAGCGTCTTATACTAAACTTGTTCGTTTCAAATGAATCAATAATCTGAAGAGTGAAAAGGAAAACTTACCAACTGAAGAGTGGAGACAGCCTGATTGACTGAAAGCATGAGTCTAAGCTTGTTTTGCAAGGCGATCATATCCGCCCGCTTCCCGCTCAGCTCCTGCACCTTCCTAGCAGAGCCCACCAAGTCAGAATCCAAAAGCCTAATCATCTCCTTCAACTCCCTGACCCTCTCGCACCCTTGAAGAATCTTCAAATTTAAATCCTCCAGCTGCATCTGAGCCTCAAAGAACGAGCTTGACCGCATAGAAATCTCCCTCACCAAATGCAGCTCCACCACATCCAAATACTGCGACAACCTCTCCTGCAACGCCACATTCTCAGACATCGTTCGGAACGGGCACGCCGCTCTGAACGTGGCGCCATCCTCTAACTGGAAGTCCTCTTTGAAATACAATGCCGGAACCTCCCTCAAACACGCCACCAACGCCTCCCCCGCCGAACCGCCGCTGAAAAGACCATCCTGCCCCTCGTGATCCCTATCGTGCTGCCTGAGAATCTCGACGAAATGAGAGTGGGATTCCGATACGGCGTTGATGTACGGTAGGAAATCGGATCGTGTAAGCTCAGATCCGAGCTTCGGCGCGGATGGCAATGGAGCGAATTCCGGAACGGGTACGGCGGTGGAGGAGGACCACCAGCCTACGAGGGAGGAGGAAGGGTTAGGGTTGTTGAGGATGGAGGAGAAGCTCTGGCTGCCGGGATCCGATACTGACTTAGCCAATGACGACGTGGTGGCGTAGCTCGATGATCGATTAGAGTTTCCGAGGGGAGATTCGGACGACCTTCCCGGCGATTGGGATGGCGGTAAATCCATTACTTTCCTTCAAGATCTGCGCGCGAATTTGAATTATATGGATAGAGGCAATGCAAAAATTAGGAATTAGATTGAGAAAAGCCGAGGAGAATCAAAGATTCCTGAGAGAGGAAAGGTTGTGATCTTGATTCTTGAGAGTGGAGATCGGAAACAATGGTGAAAACTCTTAGTGGTGAGTTGAAGAAGTGGATCTGAGAGAGAATCAGGTGGACCGGTTTGGTCGAAGTCCGGACCCGCCATTTCATTTTGTGCCTATTTATATGTAAGTAATAATATGCTCGTATAATTATATTATCCAAAAAGAAAAACAAAATACCTACTCATATATTTATTTCAGAAATTATAAATTTACAAATTACCCAATGAAAAACATCTCTTTTGCCCTTTTATTTTTTACCCATAAAGTTCTGGAATATATACAAACAATGTTTTTAACATTTTGATTCGATATGTTTTTTAATATAGTGTTTTTACTTTGAGTGTAAGAGTGTAGTTAGTAAATTTTAAATCTCACTCATTAATAATTTTTAAATTAAAATGACTACTATAAATGAAAAGTTTTTGGTGTTAAAAACATTAATTGACGTATTAAATAGAAAATATGTTAAAAACGTTAGTGGACCGATGGAGTATTATTTTGTTTTTCTAACTTTTAAGATAAAAATTGAAGCTATAATTTAAAAATAATTTTTAGTGTTAAAAATATTAATGGACGGATTAAAAAGAAAATATATTAAAAACGGTAATGGACGGAAAAGGTATTATTTTGTTTTTCTAATTTTTAAGATAAAAATTGAAGCTATAAATTTGAAAATATAAAGCTAAGAGATTGAAAATTTCTAATTTGAATGTACATGAATATCCTAATATTATTAAATTTATTAGTAATATTATTTCATGACTCTAAAAGTAGAAATATATCATTTCTTAGTTTAAAAAATTACTTTCTCTGGTTCACTATTTATGGTTTGATGTGATCAAAATTATTTACAGTTTTGATCAAATTAAGTCAGAAATAATGAGACGGAAAGAGTAATAATTACATCTACAACAATTCGAAATTTCTACATTATAAATTATCATTAATAAAATATGATTTAATTTACATTCATTATATCGTGATAAAATCTTAAACCTTAAATTTAATAGATAAACCAAAATGAAAATTATTAATTTTTATTAAAAATATTATTTATCTATATGATATTCCCTCCATCCATGATAAGTATATCATGGAAGAGTGGACATGAGTTTTAAGAAAAATTCTGATGTTATGTAATAATTTTATAAATATTGAGATGTGATTTGATGTATTGTGTTGGAAAGTGTGTGGTTCCATATACTAAAAAGGAAACAATACACTCTTTGTGGACGACTAGTTTAGGTAATAAGGATAGACTTATCGTGAACAGAGAGAGTATATCACATTATTCACATGCATATTAATAACGTTCTCGGTTGATCATTTTTATATGTTGCGATGAATTTTTTTTATACAATAATTTTGATTGTGAAATAAGGGAATAAAAAAATTAAAAAGATACAGAATAATAAATTTATCAAAATCAATTTTTATTCAATCAATACTATATATAAAAATAAGGTTTTGGAAGTTACAAAATTTGAAACTATTATTGAATGATACCTTAAGACTTTCGTTCCTTTTTTGAAAAGTCACAATTTCACAGTTATTTCACATTTTTTTACAGACTTTATCTTTTTCAATAGCCACGTGTCTCTTCTAAAAAAACATATACATTCATAAAATTTCATATACCTGCAATTCGTAAATCAAGGATTACAATCTATATCAGTACGTAAAAATAACAAATTCCGATTAGATATCCACTATTGTGAATTCTAAATGAGATTTGAGATTATGTGAATAAACAAAATTAAGAGCTTTGAGTAAGCGGAGGAACTTACAAGTTTTGTTGGAATTTTCTTGTGAAGTCTCTATTAATTTATGGATATATACTGTTTAGATTTATATTATCAGTAAAATCTAATTGTCAATCTATATTCAAACATGTGTTGTCTCTTTCTTCATTTCTAAATTTTATTTCCAACTCAAAAAATAAATTATTATAGGGAACAAATTTAAAATACATGGAGATTTTTAATGATTTAAAGTACAAGAAAGTCAAATTAATTTAATATATTATTTATTTAAAATATAGGAACTTATTAATAGATTAAATGTTCTAAACAACAATCAAATTATTATATTACTCGTTATATTATTGAAAAAATACTCCCTTCCTCCGTCCATCAAAGTGTTTAACACTTTGACATGACATGTATTTTAAGAAAATAAGTTGAATTTGAGTGGAGTATGTAAGGAATGTAAGACCTGATTTATCGGCACCCATAATGTGGGCCAGTCGTCCACCAAGTTAATTAAAAAAAATAAAAATTGAATGAGATGATAATGGTGAGTGGGTTTGAAGGAGTCCACAGACCTTCACCCCCACACTTTTACTTTTTTTTAATTTATCTATATTACAAGTGTCATTATGTCATTGACTCTTGTATATTTTATCATAATATTATCATAAAACCAATTTAACTTTTGTATAATATATTAAAAAAATATATAAATTATATCAAAATTCTTATTATTTTCTCCTCTATAAATAGAGACCAATTTTGATATAATTATTCACAATTTAGAAATCATTTCTTATTCTCCTTTCATTAACATCTCATATCTATTTTTTGTGTTCATCTTTTCAATGGTTCCCAATAATCCCTACTCAAATTACCAAGATTTCATCTCCTCTCAAGGTTATTATCTTAACCTTGACAATATCCAAAACTGTGAAGAATTCCAAAATTTCAATACTGGTTTGAATTCACAATTTCCACAAAATTCCACTCAATCTCCTATCTCCGAAG
Organism: Leonotis leonurus; assembly: GCA_026898415.1. Lineage (NCBI taxonomy): Eukaryota > Viridiplantae > Streptophyta > Magnoliopsida > Lamiales > Lamiaceae > Leonotis > Leonotis leonurus. Next base: position 71,462 of record JAPKLX010000007.1, read on the forward strand.
ATCACCAACCCACTGCAAATATCTCTCCAAATTTTTTTTCAAAATTCTCAACTTTCACAAACAAACACTTCAAACACTCCAAAAGCCTGGACAAGTCAAGAAGACATTATGCTTATATCTTCATGGTGTATCATTAGTGAGAATCCAGCTATTGGAACCAATCAAAAGAGTCTCACGTTTTGGAATAGCATTTGGGAGCTGTACAAAAGGTGCGAAAGAGAAAACAAGATATCGAAGTTCGATATAAAAATTGTGGAGTCTCTAAGAGTTCGTTATAAGAGGTTTAATTAAAATGTAACAAAGTGGATTGAATGCTACAAGGAAACTTATCACATGCAAAAGAGCGGTTGGTCAAATAATGATATTGAAGGTCATGTACAAACATTTTATGGGAGGTCTAAATTTATGCATAAAGATGTTTTTGATAAAGTGATGCGTCGCCATCCCAATTGGGAGATGTTTTTTAGTGAAGATCGTACACGGTTTCGTATGGAAGATGAAGATAACATTGAAGAAGATCGTGACAGCTCAAAAAAATCAAGAACTGATGGAGATAATCCAACTGACTCCACTCTAGAAACTCCTCTCAGTGATGCACCAACAATCCGTTGTCCAATTGGTAGAGATAAGGCTAAAGCTAAGGCAAAAAGAAAAGGGAAAGGTACAATATCACAATCTTATGGTTTATTCGATGAGTTCACTTCAGAACTGCGAGCAATGAGGATCACATGTGAAAAAGAAGTTGATGCAATGACTAAATTAGGAGATTTGAGGATGAAATCGACTATGCTCAATACCTTGATAGGAAAGAGTAACTTATCTCTGGATGAAGAAGCGCTAAAACATCGTCTAATGGCAAAATTGTTTCCTCAGGAAATTGTATTTTTATTTGCTAGTTCTTGTTTGTTTTTGTGATTTAATTATTAAACTTGACAACTCAAATTTATTAATACTCACATTTTGAAGACAACAACTAAAAATCACATGCGTCTAACATTTTCTTTAATTGATGTGTTTGTCACACATGCATATAAGGGCGTTGTTACTTTATTCACATGCGTATGACATTTTCTACTTTAATTGATGTGTTTGACACTTTATTCACTCACATGCATATAAGGGTGTTGTTATCCATTTTTTTCAAAATCTCTAATTGATGTGTTTGTCACTCACATCACATGTGTTTGTTACTTTATTCACATGCGTATGACATTTGCTACTTTAATTGATGTGTTTGTCACTTTATTTACTCATATGCATATAAGGGTGTTGTTATCCATTTTTTTCAGAATCTTTAATTGATATGTTTGTCACTCACATCACATGTGTTTGTTACTTTATTCATATGCGTATGACATTTACTTTAATTGATTGTTTGTCACTCACATGCATATGTTAGATCATTTTTATCATCCAAAACATGATTGTGACAACTCAAATTGATGAGCTTTAAATGTATTTAACCACAACTTTATTCACATGCATATGACATTTGCAACTTGATAAACTTGACTATAGCTTTATTCAAGTGAATCCGACAACTTATGCAAACTCACACGCGTATGTTACATCACTTTAATTTTACAAAAAATCAAATTATGGCATACCTTGACACTATATGTATTGATGAACTTTCTAACATTGCAATATATCTAACATTTGATTCTTTCCTTTCACATCTTCAAACTCCTCAAAAAAAATGTCATCAAGTTCCAATTTTGATTCCAGCTTCATCGAATTTGATGAGTGGGAAGAACGTATTGTTGATCAAAATAAAAAGGTTGATCGCATTGTCGAAGATGTACTCTTTCATATTCCAACTCTATACATTCAACTTACATATCACACTTCTAGAGCAACTAGACGATTTATTGAACGTATACGTGAGAAGGGCCATGATAGTGTGTTCGAACAATATTTTTCAGCCAATCCAATCTACCCTCCAGAAATTTTTTGTAAAAGATTTCGCATGCAAAAGCACTTGTTCGAGCGTATAATGAATAAGGTGGTTGCTTCAGATGAATTTTTCCAACAAAATCGTGATGCTACTGGACGTTTAGGTATGTTTTCGATTCAAAAATGTACTGCAGCTATAAGGGTGTTGGCCTATGGAACTGCAACTGATTTGCATGATGAATACTTTTCGGATGAGTGCAACTACAATAAGGAAATCACTTACCAAATTTGTTGAGGGTGTCATTTCCAACTTTGGTGATGAATACCTCAGAAAGCCAACTAAAGAAGACATGACATATATATTGCATGTTGGTGAAAAGTATGGTTTTTCAGGGATGCTCGGAAGTATCGACTGTATGCATTGGGAATGAAAAAATTGCCCTAAAGCATGGGCAAGGCAATATGGAGGAAGAAAGGGTAAGCCAACGATCATCTTGGAAGCAGTTGCTTCGCAGGACTTATGGATATGACATGCATTTTCGAAACTCTAGGTTCGAGAAATGATATTAATATACTTGATCACTCTCCTATTTTTAATGATGTTTTACAAGGCCGAGCTCCAAAGGTTAGTTATGGTCAGGAAAAGAATATGAGATACTATCTCACCGATGACATATATCCTTCATGAGCAACATTTGTCAAATTTATTATTGAGCCACAAATTCAGAAGCACAAATTATTTGCTCAACATCAAGAGGATGCCCGAAAAGATGTTGAGAGAACATTTGGCGTTCTACAAGCTCGTTTCTCTTTTATCAAACGTCCGTGCCTTTTATGGGATCGTGATATGATGACAAAAATAATAATTGTTTACATTATCATGCACAATATGATAGTGGATGATGAGAGAAACACTTACCTAAACTATCGTGATACCACATAATTTATGCAAGATCGACAAGCTACTCAAACTGCAGGACAAAGTGAAGAAGTAGAATAAATTGAAGATGATATTTTTGTATTTTCTACATAAATGATTGTAAGTTTGAAGAAATATATGACGAATAAGACACAACTCCATGATAGAGAAGTTCACAACAGTCTTCAAAACGATCTGATCGAACACATTTGACAAAAGTTTGGTGATGATAATTAAATGTGTAATTTTCGTATTATTATTCGGTAATCAGTTGTTTATTTTGATTTTCGTGTTTTAGTGATTGTAATTTCGATGTTTATTTGAGAATTCTCAATTTAATACTAGTTTCTACTTTTTTTAAAAATTTAAAATTTTTATTTATATTATTAATTTATTTCACATAATTAAATTATTAAAAAAATTAATTAAATAATAATATATAGAAAATTAATTTAATAATATAAAAGTGGAAGATTGTGTTAAAAATGAAGTCATTGATAAACCTATAAAAATGAAGGTGGGTGAGTGAGTGTAATAATAAATTTATAGAAGAGAGATAAATGAATATAATGATATAAATGTGAGAATGTTGGGTTGAGAATTTGGTTGTTGATAAACATGGTGTAATGATAATGAATGAAGTGTGTAATAAATATAATGAGTGGAGATTGAGTTCCACACTTCCACTTATAATAATTATTAATTGAGATTGTGTAGAGTTAGTGAAATTTAGGTGCACATAATTTATAATTTTTAATTAAATTATATGTATAAAAAATTATTATAAATGAAAAGTTTAAAGTGTTAAATATTTTTGTGGATGACCCAAATTTAAACACTTCCCGAAGGAGTATCAATTTTTTTGTTGGTCGTTACATATAAATATTGATATAATTTTATTATTTTATTAAACTGTAATTATTTATGGGAAAAATTCTAGTTAAATTAAAATGTGGGTGACCAATTGCATATATTCAATTGACTAGAGTGCCCTCCCTCATAAACATTTTATAGTGAGATCCATCAATAAACAAGGGTGTTTTGGTCAAACATATTACAACGGTCACGTTTGGATAGTCAATAAACAAGACACGCTCCTCAAGGCAATAGTTTGCCCACCTCCACTTTCCACTTCGAGAGTGAGTGAGAATTCAAGAAAATTTCCATTCTTAAAAACTCTGTTTGCTTCGTGAATTGGAAACCCTAGTTTAGATCTTCCCCGTTTCGTGTTTGTCCCAAATTTTAGTTTCCATTTGTTCAGGCAGCACAAACATTTCTGCAGCTTTTACCACCGAAATAATGAATCTCAACATCTTCAAGAAGAAAACTTCGCCTAAAGGTAGCCTTTTTTCCCTTTTATTTTTTTTGTTATTGCCTTCTTATCCCGTTAATTGTCACAGCAATGTATGTACATCGATACTGTTCTTAAATCATCACATTTCCGGCTGGATTTTATATTTCAATGTTTGCTTCATTTCTTACTTGCTTAAAGCTTTTGCCTTTTAAATGCGAGCAGCGCTCTTTTTTTCTTCCTGATATATCCCTCTTTTCGGCCCATTTTCTGTATTTGAAGTTGATTGAATTGTGTTGATGAATTTGATCTATGACATTTGAGTATATTTTGCAGATGCACTTAGGACAAGTAAAAGAGAAATGGCGGTTGCCACAAGAGGTAATGTGTCAATTGTTTTGAGAATAATAGTTTAAAAGAATTTTGGTCTATAAGTTAGAACATATAACTTATGCTTTTTGAGTATGCCAGATGCTATATAAGAAATTATGGTCGCATTCTGTGCTAGTGCTTTTTCGGGGATGATAAAGAATTTATTTTGAAATGCTAGACTATTGAGCGCCAATTATGTGAAATCCTTTAGATTTCCATATGCTGGTTTGTTGTTCCATTCCGAGGTTTATCTCTCCAAGACGAAACTAGCTTATCATGGATAAATGAAACACTAGAAATATCTGCACTAGCTTGAGTGTATATGATAGGCTGAAGTCTTAAAGCTATATATCAGTTATTGGCTAAATTTTCACATGCCGATGATGTGGACCTTCTACATTTCAAACCTATATCTTTTGAAATGAACAATTGCCAACGATATTAAATCCTTAGCTCTTATCCTTAATAAATCCATGAAAGCTATTTTCTTTGTTCTTCTTTTGGCTAACATTTGAAGTTGCGCACATGGATTTAAATATATACTTGTATACTGTGTGCTTACTGCATTTTACCTACCTTTATCTTCTTCCTGCTATTGATTTTGTCATGTCACAGGCATTGAACGTGAAATTGCATCTTTACAAATGGAGGTATTCTTTATTATTCTATTTAATCTAGTATTGCCAATAGTTTAATCAATATTGGTTCATCTACTTTGTTATTGTAGCCTAATGAGAAGCTCATTGCTATCTACAATTTTTAGGAGAGGAAATTAGTGGCAGAGATCAAGAAAACTGCTAAAACAGGAAATGAGGCAAGTTTTGATGTTTGGTCTTTTGGATTTCTTTCAGTTTTGGATGTAAAGTTGTGTGCAACAATCAGTGATTTATCGTGCATGATTTAAAATACTATATCGCCTTGATATATATAGCTTTAGACATTAATATATAAGATTATTAAAGTTATGTGTTAATAATGGGTTTGGTTCTTAGGCTCTTAGCTTTACAGCGCTAGTAAGGATATAAAAAAGAACTAAAACGTTTTGTAAAGATCTTGACTTACATCTAATACTCCCTCTGACCTAAAAATGTACTCCTACTCAATTTTTAGTAAGTACCCCACAACACAATGAAGCAGGTGACTCCTTTCTCCACTCCCAATACACATCTAAATTCATTAAAATCCATGTCGTCCCTTCTTACGGCTACATTTGGGGGACGGAGGGAGTAGTATGTTGCATGAATCTATGTATACTATATTGCACTTGGAGTTTATAATTAATTGAAGCACCATCATGACTATCAGCAAAGATTGTGCTTGTTGCTTTTTTCACAGAGCTGCTGATGTATCTATTCTATAAGCATTCCAATTAGATGCATTAACAATGCTCCTGTTGCATACCATTGGTTCTTCCATCTTACTTGGAAATTCTTCAGATATTCTAACCTACAATAAATTCTTTGCATGTGACTTTTACTCTAACTAGGCTGCTACTAGAATCTTAGCTCGTCAATTAGTTCGGCTTCGGCAGCAAATTACAAACTTGCAGGGCAGCCGTGCTCAAATAAGAGGTGTGACTACTCATACACAGGTGATTGACTTGGAACGAGATACATCATACAACTCAAACTTGTCCCATTCTTACCATACTTGGTAAATTGTTATTTGGTCTCCAACTCTTTGTTTTTGTTTACAGGCCTTGTATGCTAGCACTTCAATTTCCACCGGCATGAAAGGAGCAACCAAAGCTATGTCTGCTATGAACAAGGTTGGCATTTGAAATGATACAGTTGATAGTGAAACTGATTTACTTTGTTCATGTTTGTGTGCATTGATATGTTTCATATCTATAGTCATGATTAGTTTTGATATGTACTCATTTACATAGGGTTTAATCTTGTCTTTCCTGTACTTGAAGAATACATGTTATAGTACATAGAGTTAATGCGTAGTATGTTGAATGCAATCAATTAACGACTTTCTTGGTTTTCCCTTTCAGCAAATGCAACCTGCAAAACAAACTAAAATGATCAGAGAATTCCAGCAACAGTCAGCTCAAATGGACATGACGGTTTGTTTTTGTGCTTATCTTAATCTGTCTTTTGTCCTCTAAGGGTTCTACTATGTAGAAAGAATGTGGTTTTACAAAGGGTGGGGTTCTTCTACATCAAAGGACTCTTTTCAAACAATATAGAAGAAATATTATCCTGTCTTTATATAATATGCTTCTGTGTCAGATTGAAATGATGTCTGAGGCAATTGACGAGACATTAGACAAAGACGAGGCGGAAGAAGAAACTGAAGAACTTACTAACCAGGTAGTGTATCAACTACTTTTAGACAATCTAATTTTCAAGTTTTGTCTGAATCTCCAACTCTTGACTCAACACATTGTGTGAATCTATTTTGCTGTATATAGGTGCTTGACGAGATTGGCGTTGACATTGCATCACAGGTTGGTTTCTTCTTGAAACTTCGATAAACCTCACTCTCATCTAGTAGTTTGTTACAAGGCACAAGAATCTGATGAAGGACTCTAATGCTGATCTCAATTTTTTTTTGTTACTTCTTCCTAAACAGCTATCTTCAGCTCCAAAAGGGCGGATTGCATCCAAGAAAGTCGAGAATGTTGCCCCTAGGTATGTCTTGTTATTTTTGTTCCCTTTAACATCATGTCTTGAGATAAAAGTACCCGTTTTAGGGACCGCTCACTTTTTATTATAATATATGAAGAATTACTTGATCAAGAAATCTCTAAATTGTCAGCATAATCACCATGTCTCCCATATATGTGAATATTATTGAGAACATAGCATATAGACCACAATTGTGTATTTCCATCATTTACTTTTTAGAACCATTTGTCCTTCTATTCATAGGAATTATATATCTCCACATATTGATTTTGCAGACCACCATTTTGCAAAACCTTCCGTCTCTTCTTGCTTGGCTACGGCTAGATCTATATGAATGAATTGTTTATATCATCTTTTGAGTTAGATATTTTGTTGATCTTTGTCTTGTATGAATTCACAGCCCTACCGTTTCGGCTGACGTGGAAGACCTCGAGAAAAGGCTGGCTTCTCTTCGACGAATATGAGTGATATAATGTTGCATTATAGTTATAGCTCCTGCCAAACATATCATGTATAAAATCGCTATAAGTTCAAATGCTTGAGAGGATAACATAATAGACTCTTTGTTTATGTGGCATTTTCTTGTATTAATAATATCCAAGAACAGACAAGTTGATCATATTTAATTCTAGCTTTTTCTTGTGTGCCATCTGACTTTAGAGCTTTATATACTTGATAGTATCAATCTCTGCCATAAACTATACAGATTCCATCTTTTATTAGCCTCTAAATTCAAAGTGTTTTTAATTAGGCAATTTTCATGTACACTCCAAAACTATAAATATCAGAGTGATTATTATTTATTATTTCATCCGTCCTGTTAATAACGACCAATTTTTTATTTTGGGATATTTTATTAATAATGATTCATTTTTTTATTATGCAAACATAGTACATGAGGTATTTTTTGGTTTTTGTGCCATAGGTATATATTGAGTGTTTCTTGATCTTCGTTTAAAAAGTAAATGAGTCGACGGAAAAAGGTATTATTTTATCTCTTACTATTATTTTATTTTCTTTGTTGTCCCTCCATAGAAGTAACCAAAAAAACAATTATTTGATTTTTTTAATAAATGAGTAATCAAATTTAACTCTAACTTTTGGTATTTGAACACAATATGTTTTTTTTTCAAGAGTAACTATGTACCATTGGACAAATACGTGCACAATTATTTAATTTTTAAAAAGAAATTGAATTATATTTAATTTAAATTACACAATCACATTATGAAAAAAATCGAATTCGAGATTTATTATCTCAAGCATTAACCTCCTATTACTAGACTCTAACAGAAGCACATAATTATTTGGATTAAAAAAAATATTGAATTACATTAAATTTAAATTACAAAGCCGCGTCATGAAAGATTCAAACTTGATAGCTATTTTTTTGGGCATTAACCTCCTACTAATAGGTTAATTAACACACACATTTGATTTTTTAAAAATTTGATTATATTAAATTTAAATTACAAAGTCACGACACGCAAAACTCAAACCCGAGAGCTATTGTCTCGCACATTAATCTGTTAGTATGAGTTAGTTTGATCTGTGAAGTATAGTTTAATTTCAAATTTTATTAGTGGTATTACAATTTTTGTAAAAAATATCAATCAATCTTTTGTCGATGTAACATAGACCATGTTAATTATAGCTATTTTACATGCATATTAACTTATTTAGGATTAATTTAACTAAAAAAAATGATAAAATAAAACTATATTAAATCAACAAGTGAGCATGCGAATCGTGTGATTGATAAATACTCATTTTAGGTTTTTTTTTAGTAGTATTATCATTATTCATTAGTTGATTTTTGTATTCATTTTGAATCGTTTTAATTGTTTTTTTTGTTTATATTGTTAATTTCATGTTTTCGTTTAGTTTCATTTATTTTCTTTAGGTTTTCATTTTTTTGTAGTTAGGAAGTGGATAATCTGAAAATTATATGATCAAAGTTCGTCTCGGTAACCGTCCGTAGCCGCAAACGGACTTGCTGTAATATTTGTGTGTTTTGCTATTTTCTCGAGATTTTTAGTTCTTATCCATTATTTTGGAATATATATATGGACCATATCAGTACGTAGACTACATGAATCTATAAATACAAATCATTGTAGAGGTACATATCACATTCATATTGTCATACACATAATATTATATACACTCTACGATTTAGATTATTTATTTTTCTCTTAAGGTGGAGAATTTAAGATCGGAGATTGACAACCGAAGATCGTAAAATCTACAATAGGGTAATTTATTTTATCCCAATATTATTTTTCAGTATAAGTAGCTAAACTTTCTATGATTATGGAACTTTGTAAGATATATTTCAATTTATAGATTCATGATATTAATTTATAATTTTTTTTTCCAAATTTTGTTTATAATTCGTGGTATTATTTATTATATTTTAATAATTGATCATTGTTATTTCTTATTAGTTGTGTTATTAATGTCTTATCATTTCACATGGATTACTCTAATGTACCTCTATGTGAGATTTTCCCCTAATATTTGAACACTGCACCATTGATTAATTGCATATAGAATCTGACCTAGGGTTGTCATGGTATGATATACCTTACTAAAATTGTCATGCCTTATACCTTACCTTTATCTTCGGTATAAAAAATTTCATATCGTTACCTTATCATTCTTTTCAGTATATCTTAGTTCGGTATACCTTACTTTCGGTATGACATTTTTACATACTTATACCTTACCTTATTTTCGGCATACCTTATCTTATTTTGGTATACCTTTTTTACACGGTATAGCAAAACTTATTTATTTTCGGTACATCTTACCTTACTTCGGTATATCTTTTTTCGGGGTATACCAAAACTTATTTATAATGAGAATCACCTTAAACAAGATCTAACATATAAAAAAACATACTCCCTTCGTCCCACTAAACTTGACACAATTCCCTTATTTGGATGTCCCACTAAACTTGGCACATCCCTAAAATAATAAAAGTTATCCCTTTAAAAAGGTGTTTTTAAAGCATACTTTTGGATTATATTTATATTTATGTTATTGTAATGAGTTATATAATTGTTTAGATTAATATGCTTGTTTTAGAAAATAATTTAGCAGATCGTGTAATTATATCATAATTATTTAGTTATGTAACAACAAATATATATCTATATATATATATATTAGTTTATCATTATTATTTAAAATAATAAGTATAATTTATTGTTCAATCTTTTTAATTATCAATAACCTCATATATTTTGTAATTTGTCATTAATACTTAATAATTATAATTCATAATTTATAAATAAATAATTTTGTTATAATTCAAAATGAATATATATATATATATGTACATATAATATTATAAATATATGTATATATATATATAGGGAAGAGATCTAATAAAAATGGTTATTTATGAGTTAACTAAAAATAAATCTTGACTGTTGAATTATTTAGATCAATGGTACGTATTAAAAGATAATTTTGGTATGTAACTTATTTAAAATATTTGATCCCTAAAAACAGGGAATTTGTTATTCTTTCTAACTAGAGTTTATTGATTAGGGTATAGTTTAATTATATCCATTGGATGAAAAATATGGATGATTTAGATTTATTTTTAGTTAACACAAGGAGATCTATTTTCATTATAATCATATATATATATATATATATATATCAATATATACCAAAATAACAGTATATATCAATTTTTTCCGGTATATACCGCGGTACGGTATATGATGGTATAACTCGGTATTTGGAAAAATCATACCTTTACCTTACCTAAAAGTTCGGTACGGTATGATACATTACCAAAAATTTCGGTATACCTTATATTCGGTATTTTACGGTATTTTTCGATACGGTAAGTACGATATACCATTTTTTCGGTAAAATTTGATAGCCCTAATCTGACCTACAAGTTGCCATCAAATTTAAACATACCAATAGTATAATTGGATAAGCCTACATTTTAATAAGTTTATTTATTAAACATAAAATATAGTGTTGGTCCCGAAACGAGTATTTTGGTGTATGGAGGGGATACACTAGTTTAAAATCTTTTCAGATAATTTTTTTTAGTGAGTAACTCAAATCTTAAGGGAGGTAGCTTTAGTAGAGATTGATTTTAGATAGAAATCCTTCATTCTACACTTAGTTTTGATTGATGGACTAATATCTTAAGTTTAACAGTGCAGAAGTGGTGATTTTAAAGGCTTACTCATTGGTCAGAAATCTTAATGTTATAGTTCAAGTATTTACTTAATCAATATTCAGTTTATTCAATATAATGTGACTGGATAATGAATACTGAAAGTAAATAGTAGTAAGAATCGCTTTAATATATATATATATATATATATATATATAGAGGAGAGTTCAAATGAGAACCTTACCCTCACGTGTTAACTAGGATCCATTATTGATCGTTGATTTGTTTTGACCTATGGTTATAATTCATTCCATTATTTTAAAGGTGAATTTACTTTTATAACCTTTAAAATAATAAATTAATATTAAAATAATGGAATGAATTATAACCATAGATCAAAACAAATCAACGATCAGTAATTGGATCCTAAGTTAACACCTAAGGGTTGGATCATATTAGATCCAGCCCCTATATATATATATATGGTGGTCAGTGAAGTTTGACCATATTTTTAAGTGACGTGACATTTAATTTAAGAAAATTAAATGACCTAGGGTCAATCTAAATTTCGAGTAGATAATCGTGGTATATTTATTTTCTCTAAACCGATTCCCGATGAGTGAGAAATAAGATCAAGCTAGCTTCTATGATGAATGTGGACAATCATTTTTAGAAGAAGCTTTGTTCTTATCCTTTTCCAGTTCGCCGAAGCTCGTTGGTTCGCGGTGCTGCCACCGCCAAGACGTAAAGCCGTTTTATATTTGGAGACATCATGTCACACAAAGAGCACTATCGGGACGTGTCTTGTGGAAAGAGGGCTCTTTCCTCGACTTGACTTCAATATTATTTTCTTTTATTCTATTTTATTATACTTCTGTTATAGAATAGATTAACAAGTCAAGTGTAATCTGTAATCTCATTTCTCAAATATTTTACATATTTTCCTAACAATAGCAAAGACACAAGGTTTGGTTTGGGTGGTTCAACGATAAAAACTCATACGTCCACGAGTCTCGATGTGAGTTGAGGGTTTCTAACTAAATGGATATGTCTTACAGTGATCAACCTTCACTACAAATGGAGTCTAAGCTAAAGACTAAGTCTAAGTTAGAGCTATTGTTCAGTTACAAATGAATTGCTACTTAAGAACACACTATAAAATATCTAATAGAGCTTGAATGTTCTAGGATCTGAAGTCTGAGAGCGATTGAAAGCTTGAGAGAGTTGAGAGCTTGAATGTGTAAGAAAGCTTGGTTACCGGTGTTTGAAGCGTTTGAAGAAGCGGGTTATTTATAGAACACTCTCAAGAATATATCCGTTGTGAGAGAGAGCTTCGTCCGTAGTTTTCGAAATTCGTGTCTGTAACATGATTTGCTTCACCTACTGAGATCTTTTCAAGAAGTGGAAATACCTATAGAAAGTAGTGTATCACTCAGTGGCAAGCCTTTATCAGCTTTAAACTTCAGTGCAGAGCTCCAGAGAACAAGATCTTCATGCTTCAGTATTTCTTCAACTTCAATACTTCAAGACTGGACTTCAGTAGAATGGTTTTTCAGTATTGGCTGTAAACTGAGTCATTAAAACTTCAGTACTTGTCTTGATACTTTAGTCTTGAATTTTTCAGATTATACCTGCAAAACTGAACTCCTTAACATATGAATTCTAAAACAAGACTAATGATCAAATTTCAATTTTGAACTTAATAATCTTTCGAATAAGATTGAAATCAGAATCACTATATTAATAAATATTTCCCACCATATAAAACACAACATCCAAAAAATTCTCCCTAGATTACTACACTCGAAAATATCTGGTCTGAAAAGGAAATGTCCCTATTAAAATTTTTTACCACGTCTTTTAAGCTACACAAATCTCATTTATTTAGATATTTTGTATACATAAACTGCATTACCTGATTACGATGTGTCCTGCATTATTTCTCTACATTTTTTTTTTACTTTTGGAACTTTCACAACATCAATTATACGTGAATTTCACCACATATATGGAGAAAATGATTTATAAATAGTTGGAGTTATTTTGAAGGGCTCAAGTTATATCATATATAGAGCAAATGATATTTTGTTTGACGATCTCCTGATATTCGAGTTAGTGAAAAAATTGAAAAAGAAGTAGAGGAAATATGAGAATATTCTTTTTCATTGGCAAGCAATTATTCATCCTATTATAATAGACTCTTTATTTTTTCAATAAATTTATTTTATTGAGACGGATAAAATATTTTTTTCTTCATATTAAATCTGGGGAGAGGTAAACCCATGCATCACATATGTTATGGAGTATATTAGAACTACAGAGATATATGCGTTAGTAACGTTACTAATAGAGTAAATATCAATACAAATACAAGTAATTGTATTATTAGTAATTCTGTAATTTCTGTTGAACATTATATATAAATAGTGATAACTTATAACTACACATATAGTACTATAATCAAGAGAATTGACCTAATCAAATTATCAATATACACGCTCCCAAGTTATTTTTCAAGCCAAAACGTAATGAATTGATATATTGAAATATTATAACCTAAATGGCTTACACCCCTACAAGAAAATACATGAACATCAAACAAAGAAGAAAAAAGAGCTAGAGGAATAAAATTTATATTATAAAAAGAAATTAAATAATAAAAAAAGAAAAAGAAGATGGTCAAATCGTTACGGTCAGAGCTGACAAACTTTAGCTATAAAAATGATAAAGCAAATGGCTTTATTAAGAATATTAGTGTAAGAAAAAGAATGCAAAAGTTGCATCTGAAAAAGCATTCAAATTTGCATGCTTAGAATATTAATGGAGAATGTAGATATGATATTTAAGAATAGTTAAAAAGTAGTATAAAAGTAGTGATAGAAATATATTATTTATAATTGTGTAAGTAATAAAGTTATTTTAAAAAGAAAATGTAACACTTAAGTTGGGATAACCCGAAAATGAAAACGTGACACTTAGGACGGAATGAAAGGAGTATTACTGATGTACGATATTAGGTCGGATCGAATTACCAGTCTCGTGGGCAACGATATTAGGTCGGATCGAAATAAGATTGTAATTCACTATTAGATTTATTAATTATTACTGGATCGAGTGAGCCAATATTTATTTTACCTTGCAATATATTTTATTTTAATTTGCAAGTTCTGACTTTAGTTTACTCGTGTAGGTTCGCTTTCTCTATAATTATATTTTTATTTTGTTGAAAAAATTAATAGCTTCGAATTTCAAAACCTAACCTAAAAATAATTAGATTTAATGTTTCATAAACTTGAATAACTATTATGATTTCAAATAATTAGTCTCGCACTGTGAGTTAGTCTCGCTCCTCTACTTACAGTGGACATAATGTGCTCACGATGACAATACACATAATTGAAATATAAATAAATTAGTCACTAGGATCGATAATAATTATTTTAAATTTCTATATAATGTTTTATTGAATTAATATTAAATTATATTCTAATGAATAAATTCTAAATACAAATTAATAATTAATAAAATTGCATCAAAATTAAAATAAATATATATTATGCGGCATGAATCGGGCACATTTAGGTATGCTCTTTCGCGGGTAGGAGAGCGTTTTTATAATTAGGCAATACGCGAGATTTGGATTTTCAAAACAATATCAAATTTGTGTTTATTGTGTATTTTGGCTTCGGGTGTTATTTGATACCTAAAATGACCGACACAAAATAATCAAATTTTATATAATTTTTGTATAAAATCACATACATACTAGGTCTTAGAAACTTTTAGAAAAATCACTTAAAATATACTAAATGCTGTAATGAAATCCTAGACAAGATTGGGTGGATTAGTGGTAATAATATCATTGTCGGTAAAGAAAATGATGCAATTTGTTTAATTTGTTGGAGAAAAATAATATTGGATTTAGTGGAGGAGGAGCTAGCGTATTAGAATGTGGATTGCGTTACTTAATTAAAGCACAAATATTATATTTTTTAATGTTTAATCTTATGTTCTAACGAAATATGATCAGATCAATTAAAATAATGAATGTCATGACATGTACCAAACAATAATTTAATTAGTACCTAACTCCCTTGATTTATTACAAATCTAACATTGGATCAAATTTTCGGTACCTAAGAAGTGATGGAATGTGCAATTTTTAAGAATTAAGATATGCAACGAAATACCAACTACCATATTTCATGTATGAGAAATTTTAAGTCACGTACTAAAAGGTTAGGTTTTTAATATATAATAAGGTATACAATTGTTATTTTGTAAAGAATATTGGACCAACTTTGAAAAATGATTCTAAAGGTTATAATAACAGATGTTGGTATTTGCCTTTAATTAAAATAAAGAATCTCCTTTTTCCAAATATATAACTGTTCCTATATTCTTATGCATGGCATGACAAGTGACCTTATATATGAAATGCTTTCTCCAACTTCTATAAATTCCACATCAAAGTTAACACAAACCCCATCACACATTCATTTCATTGCCTCAAAATAATTGAAGGCAATATTTTAATTAGTTTTTGAAGTGTGAGAAAAAGAGAAGGAATTAAGAGTGAGATGGGTTATGCCTGGCTCCCTGTATGCCACGCGCCCACGTCGAGCGCCCGTCAAGTGCTCTTCGAAGGCGGGCGGCGTATGAGGAGCCAAGCATGCATCGAACCGCTGTCGATACTCCACCATCTTCTTCTCTTCCGCCTTTCCGGCCACGGCTGTCCCCGGCCGCAGGTGGCTGGTACCACAGTTATATTTGTATGTATATATAGAATAATATTTCTATAAATGCAATAGAATCATAATAATATAATTATTCGTTAGAAAACAATAAACTGGGTGCTTCTTCTGGAAGCAATATAATGTCTTCATTTCAAAACAAAGAAAGAATAACTACACTCATGATCTTTCTTTCTAGATATCTGTTTTTTTTTTGTTTGGTTTTTTATGACGAGGGTAATTGATCGAGTGTATTGTTTATATGTTGTTACCTATAAATATAATCATGTATAATGTCTCGAAAATAAAATTGAATTTATTGATGAAATACTAATGTTATCTTCCCAGGGTAACAATTTTGTAGTTTACAGTGTAAATCTAATATATTTGCATATTGTTCAGCTAATTATGGATCTGAGAAATTTAGAGTTTCTCTAGTTTTGTATTTATTTATTAAATTTTATTTTAGCTTGGGTAATTTTAAATATAACTACCAAATTTCTCGCTATATTGACCGATTTAAAATATTAATAATACCTTCGTAACCCTTAATTTTATTTAAAAACTTAGAATTTTATACAACCACCAATTAATAAAAAAATATATAAATTTTAATTATAGCTTCAAAAACATAAAATACTAATATATGAGATTTAATCATAGCCATTACAAAAAATTGTTAAACTGACGACCAAATTATTTTAGCCCCAATTTAGTAACGAATTTAGCGACAACTTTTTATATCATTAAGTTAACGATGGAAAAATCTATCATAATATTATTAAAATAATTAAAAAAGTTATTAGAGATAAAATTTTCGTCATTAATTTTGTTGTTAAATTAGCATTAAAATAATTTCGTCGTTAATAATTTACCTCTTTCTCTCATCCTCCTCTTCTCTTCTCTGTCTGTTAGAATGAAATTATCAATTATGTTACGTACTTTATTTATATATCTCATTTATTATTATTATATTCGTAGATTTTTTTTTGAGTTTGAGAGGAATTATTTGAAAGAGACACACTAACAATAGAAAATAATTTTCCACTATTTGTCGGTGAAGATGATGAACACCCTTGAGATTTCAATTACTTTAACATAAATTGTCGAAGATTTGGTTGGTTTGTCATTCCTTTTTGTTTTTTTCGATTCATCACTTGTCATCTCATATATTTATATATGAATATGAATTTCAATTAATACCCAAATTAATCAACAATACTAATGAGCAATAGAAATAGAATGGGGCCAGAGAAAATGAAAAGTAAGGTGAAGGAGTGTTCAAAAATGGCGTTGAATATAGCAATAGAAAGCAAGAAAACTGGAGTTGAAGATCCAAGAAGAATTCAAAGTGGGATTGGCAATGGTTGCAGTTTCATCATTATACTATTTTGATGTATTTCGTGATGGCTATTCTACAGTCACCGACCTTTATGCTACGTGGGCCGTCAACATAGGGCGTAATTTGTGCATTCTCGAGCGCAATCGAGCGCAATTCGTGCACTCTTGGGCACAAATTCGAGGGCAATTTGTGCACTCTTGAGCGCAATTTGTGTACTCTCGGACGCAACTCGTGCACTCTAGGACAAAATTTGTGCGTTTTTGAGCATAATTCGTGCAATTTCGAGCTTAATTCATAATTATTATTTTTACATAATTTTCTAAACTTAAATCATTTTTTAATAATCAAAATTTAATAATGTATTGTTTATGTAAACACAATATTCTGATCTTAAATAGAAGGTGTCAATAAAAATATTAAAAATTTAATAGTGCATGTTTATTGTAAATAAAATATTCTTAACTTACAATTAAGTTCTACAAAGTATAAACCACAAGTTCTTCAAACTCAAAAACATATTATATTATATCTCTCTTGTTGATGTAAGTGTGATAATATTACATAATTAAACTCTGTTAATCTATATACAAAACAAAAAAACTTAGAAAAATACTTTATGTAGTATATATTTACATTTTTTTCCTGCTACAAAGTAATAGTCATGCCAAATTTCATTCTCATATTTGCCGTCTCCACATCTTTGTCGAAATTTATCATTACTAATTATGAATCGAGAAACTATGTGAATGCTTATCATTGTTCATAAAACATATACTTCATTTGGTCTAAAATATCAAATAAATGAAAACAAAAGGGTGAGGTGAGATACTTCATAAAATTTTGTGTTCCAAAATTTGACATTTTCATGGTTACCTATTTAAATAGAGTATTTCTTTATTATATTATTATATTTTTTATACTTCCATCAATAAGAAAATTAAAGAACATCATTGTATAAGAATCAGCTAAAGTGAGTATTGATAAATTTAATAATTTTTATAAACATACTTCCTTGAAAAAAATGAAATAATCATGATTAGAGATAATAAATAGAATGCGTATGTTAATTTGCACTAATTTATAAATGAATTAAAGCACATGTTTAGCCAATTAAAGTTATAAAGCACATTTACATATATCACTACAAAAAAAATTAATATAGCAATCAGTTACTAAAACACGAAATTCTATTACTAAAAATGTTAGTAACAAATTTATTCGTAATAATATTGATGATTGCTAAAAAAATTTAACAACGGAATATATTCCGTTAGTATATAATGAAATTTCTTCAATTTTAGTAACAGAATTGTAATAGAAAATTCAGTTACTAAATTTTAATAACCGATTATTCCGTCACTAATTCCGTTACTAAAAATTGAACAATAATTTCATTACAATTTTATTGTTAATCCGTTAAAATTTAGTGTATTAAGTTTGTGCAGTCAAGTTTATTTGACCAAATTTAATAGCAACTAGGTATTGCACTCGTGCTATGCACGGGTTTATAATCTATTTATAAATAATTTATAATATAGATACTTAAAGAAATCAAAAATATTGTAATCCAATTTTATTTGGTGGTTTTAAAACCGTAATCGACAGTACTCTTCTCAATTGTCACTATGTCGGGGATAATTCGGTTACAGTTTCAAAATTTGAGAACAGAATCAACGATTTGATACAATAACTTCGATTTATTTTACCTCATTCAATTTCTTATTTTATAAAGAGTTTTTTTTTTATTAATTTATAACAACACATTAAAATTAAAAAATAAGATAATATTACATAACTATTTAAACATATGTGTATATTGATAAAAATTCATAATAAATATATTTGAACTCATAATTATTTGTCGTTATATTTTGTTGTGAAATTCTAATTTTTTTATATAATAATAAATATTTGACATAATTTTATGTAACAGCGAATTAATAGAGCTGGTAAATTAATAGAGCTCCTAAATGGAATGACCATTTGTTTTTCATTCTATGTTTCACTATTAAATTTAGTATTTAATTAATACTTATAATAATACATTAAAATTAATATTTTTTTTAAAAAACTATACCCTTTTCGTCCCACTTATTTAAATTCATTTACTTTTCACATTGATATTAATATTTAGTTGTAATATTATTTGAAGAACATGGTTTGTGCTTTATAATTTGCTAAATAAAGAAATGTGTCTAAATAAGTGAGACAACTCAAAAAGGAAAATGTGTTTAAATAAGTGAGACAAAATCAATATATGTTAGTGTTGAATTTATCAACAATACAAATTGATTATAATTATTAGTATTAAATATTAAAAACAATTATATACATTGATCAAATATGACAAGTTTTTAGTACTAAATAAAAGATTAAACTTAGATGTAAGAAAATAAAATTAGGAAAACATATTAGATAACATTGAAATTTAATAGTAAAAATAGATTGAAACACTATGTCTAATTTATCTTCATGCATAATATTAAAACATATTATAAAGAGTATTCAACTTTATAATTAGGAACATTATAATTTAGTAAAATATATTATATGTATAAGAATATG
This sequence comes from Leonotis leonurus, assembly GCA_026898415.1. Classification (NCBI taxonomy): domain Eukaryota; kingdom Viridiplantae; phylum Streptophyta; class Magnoliopsida; order Lamiales; family Lamiaceae; genus Leonotis; species Leonotis leonurus. The sequence continues at coordinate 91,366 of JAPKLX010000007.1, forward strand.
TATACATATAATTATTTTCAATTTAATAATGTGTTATAATTTTTTATATTAAATTTATATTATATATAACATTTATCAAATTAAATGTATTGTCGAGATCTTTAATTTAATATGCATAATATTGCAAATATTTTTACGAAGAAAATAAATAATTTTAGGAGAAATGTGTTATATGAGAGAGAAAATAATCTATAAAGTTTTAAAAATTAATAAGCTAAACGCTAAACATAAACCAGATTCAGTTGTATATGTATATTATGATTTGTTCAATGCTCAAGTTATCTTGTTGCTTTATTGGTTCACAGTATAGCCTTTGAAATACAATATCAAAGTTCTTAACAATTTAAACCTATATCAAAATGGATCATTCATGACATGCGTGTGTTGACTTAGTGGTAGTGAGGTAAATTTCAATTTCATCTACACATTTACTCGTATTTCATAATTTCTTCCGACTCAAACTTTGAAATAAGGTTTATACAAAGGTTCTTCATCTTCTTGGGGTTTTTATTTAAGAGATAAAATAGGATTATAGAAGGAGAAATTTGGATAAGAGACAGTTCTGCTGAGAGTGTAACTTTGTGGAGAAGAAAATGGTATATATATATATATATATATATATATATATATATATATATATATATTATTTTGTATTCATATAAATGGGTTGAATTCTAATTCCGTATCACACTACCCACTTACAGATAAATTATTATTTTATATAACTAACTAAGGCAATTATCAATTTATGATTTCACTTCACTAAGACAATTATCTTCTACTTAATTAAGATAATTAATCAATTAATTAAATAGCAATGACATAAAAATGATTAAACACTCTTTGTATTGTATTTAAATACTAATTAAAAATACTAGATTTTAAAATATTTTCTACTTTAATTGTTGAATAATTTTAATAAATTATACGAGACTTAAATATCGTGGCTTTTATCATAGATATTAAATTCTTGATTCTATATTTTTATCGGGATATATAATCTAATTGATGAAATTTTTATTTTTAGGGAGACACTCTTAAGCTTAACTAAAAACTAAAACAAACACTTGAATTTTTTGGGTGTTACAATATGCATACGTAACACTATATTGTCACGTAACATTCATCATTAATTTCATAAATAAATAATAAGACTTTATATTGCAGTGTAGATTATGTGGACATTGCATTATGATACGCCATATTATACAGTGTATATACACATTCGTTTCAATTAATTATATGTATTTATATGTTAGTAGAAATAGTTATATTGTTAATCGTATTGCAAATATACATATTCTTGCATTACATAACTACGTAATATGCATTACTCGTATTAAACAAAAATAAAGTGTAGTCATATATAATGCATTACTTGTGTTGTAGATGTTGCATTATTAAACATCATGCAATGCATCATATACATGTATTTTTATTAATTACGTATCTAATTTTTTTTATTTGCTTAACATAACCAAACATTAGCCTTAATCAGATAATTGTATATGAAGTGCACTTATTATGTTGTATTGTTAAATTGCTATTGTTGCATCATATATAAAATCAATTTTATTATCGTACACAATCAGGGGCGGACGACACAAATTTTTCTTTAGAGGTGCTCCACTTAGGGATGTTCAACGAGCGAACCTACTTGATTTCGAGTTATTCTATTCGATTTTGGGCTATTTTTGATTTGGGTCAGTCATTTATTTATTTATTTTGGGACCCTAACCCTAACTCACTCAGTTTCGAGCTAGCTCGTCGGGCCAAATTATTTAATGAATTTTTTTTTATTTATATATAATTTTTTTAATAACAAAAATTATGTCGTTTCTTTTCTTAACATAAACATTTAACTTGGTACTAGATACAAAAATAAGTATTATTTCATTATAAACTTACATAATAACTAATAAATTACTAATAATTTTAATATAAATGACTATATTTTTTCAATTTCTAAGTCATAATTGTTTTTTATAGGTTAATCGGGTTAACTCATTCGATTTTCGAGCTAGCCTATCGAGCTCGGGCAATTTTCGATTTGGTTCAATCAGACTTTTTTTCAGGCTAAAATATTTAGGCTTTAACCCTTCTTTTTGTCGGTCTATTCGGATCGACCCGTCGATTTCGAACTAAATTGACATCCCTAACTCCACTGTAAATACTAATTTGTATAAAATCATAAAAATATGTGAAATAATATCGGCGGTTCAACACGACTATTTTTTGAATGAAATGGATGAAATGAGAGTTATTCGTGCCGCGATAAAAGGTGCTTTCCTGGGTGCTCATTTTGTATGGGCTTTTAGTTTAATGTTTCTATTTAGTGGACGTGGTTATTGGCAAGAACTTATTGAATCCATTGTTTGGGCTCATAATAAATTAAAAGTTGCTCCTGCTACTCAGCCGAGAGCCTTGAGCATTGTACAAGGATGTGCTGTAGGAGTAACCCATTACCTTCTGGGTGGAATTGCCACAACATGCGCGTTCTTCTTAGCAAGAATTATTGCAATAGGATAATGACTAGGAGGATTTCAAAGGTATTATGGCAGTAAGATTTTCAAGATTTAGCCAAGAGTTAGCTCAAGACCCCACTACTCGTATTTTATGTAGAAAATTTATCGACGATAAAAAAAAAATGGGATGGGGGTGCTTCAGCCCACCCTAGCATCCCCCTCCCTCCGCCACTGTACACAACTTATCTGAAACAACACTATCACACCTCTAATTACATATCTAAATATTATTTACTGAAAGTCGTCGTCTTCGACTCCGGCATCCTCGTGCCTCCGTGATCTTCTTAGTGGTGTCGATTGTATTGTTCGTTTGGTATTTTTACAGAATGCAAGAGTAGGTTTTTGAAAATGGAGGTTAGTGGTGCAATTGGGGGAAATATTTTCCTAATTAATACATTTATGAAGTAATTACCTCCGGTTGCAAAATTAGTGGGATTTTTTGAAATCATTTTGAATGTTTGCCACATCCCATTAAAACAGACATCATCAATATATGTACAATAATTCCCTTGTTGCACTGTGTTTCAACAATGAAACCGGCGGTTTTTGTTTTAATTCCATAAATAGAGGATCAATAATATCCATTGGATCCATATTATTAGACACACCAGATCAATTCTTATTTTTTTTTACTAATTCATTTCTTTCTACTGGAAACCATCCATATATGTATTAGCAGATTGAGTGGAAGTAATCCATATATTATATAATGACGAAGAGTTTGTAAATTACGATACGAGTTTCGGAAGATTTCATTCTTGAGAAATCAGTTTGCAATCATGGTTTCTTTATCATGGCTCCCAACCATTGGGTTCCTTCAACAAAAATCTTAATTCGTCCCATGCGTTTACCCAATCACCATGAGACATCTATTACTGCTTTCATAAATCAACCTTTTAATTAATTAATCATCATCCTCAGTTACTGTCACAATCCAACTCAATTTTCAATTAGACTCCTATTTTAGTCTCAGGACCAACAATTCATACGAGTATTATTATTATTTATTAATTATGAATATACAATATTTTTTTAAAATTAGTTAATTTATAATTAAGTTGTTTGAAAAATTAAAAAATGGATTGATTTAGTAGATGGTGATGTTGAAATAATGCTGCACACCTATAGTGAAGATGAGAGTGTTGTGCAAGAATTTCACAAGGTGAACACTTTATCAAAACAATTTGGATTTACTTGCATTTTTCGAGCCCCAACCTTATTTGGTGACATGATCAAATCTATTCTTCTAACTAATTTTAGTATTGGACCGAGTTTCATTAAACCTTTGGGCTGAGATTAAATCACAATGGCATGAAAAATTAATTCAATTGGGATAGATACGATAATAGATATAAACTTTTGATGGGCTCAATAAGAATATCTACGTATCGGGTTGAATTAGTAATTAATTAGAATGAGTTAAATGGAAACATTGTAAATGGAAAGGTCAAACTAGAAGATTTTGCTCTTCATAATTCAATTGAATCTCATGCTCATTTGCTGAAGATTAAAGGTTTCGAGTTATTTCATTGTTGCTAATGTTATGAAGTATCTGGCTTTTAAACATATCCTTATCGACACGACAATCAAACACTTGGAGCAGGTTAATAATTAATTATTAATATGTATATTTTTTTTTAATTTAATTCAAGTATTTTTATATTCTCTATGTGCATTTTAACAATAATTCAGATTCATATATGACAAGCTTAAAAGTCAAGAAAGCTAAAAAAAACTATCGAGCAAAAATATGGTGACTACGCCACATTTCTATGCATAACTTACTAGTAATTCATATGCATTTAAGATAATTATATTTGTGTTTTGGATTAATTATTCAATCATGTTGGTATTCAAGTAGTTGATACTCCCTCCGTCCCGCTAAAAACGTCATCTTTCATTAAAATAATACACTCATCTCAATATAAAAGAGGACGTTTTTAGCGGGACGGAGGTAGTATATGTTATCTTTTTAGGGTCGATTATATACTGATATACAAAATAAATTAATCTTAATATGTAATTATGAATTTCTGAATATAATATAATTTGTTTTGACGAAGATTTATATATATATGGTCTCAAAAATTTTCCCAATAAATTTATAGCCACCAATATTACACTACCAATAAATGCGGTATTAACGACAAAATATTTTATCGCTAAACTTGAAGAATCCGTCGCATATTTAACGACGGATCAATGACGGACTCATTATGTCGTTAAACCAACAGTCGCACAAAAAAAATTTAACGACGGAATATTCTGTTGTTATTTAATGACGGATTTAATTAACGATGAAATATTCCGTCACTAATCTATCGTTAAATTTAGGGGTTATTTTTCGTCATGAAACTGTCACAGTTTTACAAAAAATGTGTATGCATAATACGATTTTTTACGTATCTGAACCTGTCACAGACTCACAATTAGCTGTCCACAAACTAATATTAATCAACATATATCAATCAACACAACCAATATTGATAATAAAATAAATATGCACAACCAATATCGAAAACAAGTTATGAAATACGATAATTGATATAAATATGTATGATTTAACTAAATATTATAAACATGTACAATCATAAATATATAAGAGTATAAAGATAATATAAAAATTGTGTGATACATGTCCAAATCTACTACTACTCACTGGGGGGGCCGGGAACGACCGAAGAACTTGTCGAGGAGCATCTGAATCGACTCATGCTGCTCCTTCAGTTGCGCTGCCATTGCTGCTCGTGCATCACTTTCTTCCTCGACTTCGTGTTGCAATCTATTTATGAGGGCTGCATCTACATGATAATTCGATCATGTTGTAGCTGCACTGGAAGAGTGAGCTCGAGAGGCATTTGACTTGGACAATATACATCCTAAGCAGCCAGTGTCATACACTCGGCTCTTCTCGCGGACCTGTGCCACTATTTTAATTAATAAATTTGATATTCTAGCTAAAAAAATTATTAATATAATATTAAATGAGCCGAGTTGGAGTTCGAGCTCAAACTCAAACTCAAGACAATTATAGAAGTGTGCTAATATTCGAGCTAGTCAATATAATAGAATAAAGAATAAGAATTAGTCACGTCTATATCTCAATAAAAAATGTTATCACAAGTCTATAACGATTGTACTATTTTCAAAGTACATATTAGTCACTTCCAATCCTAACACTATAATAAGTTATTCTTTTCAAACTTAATTTTGCCAAGAGTACTATTTAAGAAACATTTCTTTCAATCCAAAACATAATAACCATTCGCTAAAAAAAATAAGAAAAAATCGAACCTCTAGCTCGGGAAGGGGAGATACGACTATGGTGGAGCACATCGCCGAGCGGTGGTGGAGCAGGCACGTCGGTGGTGGTGGACCAGTCGTCGGTGGAAGCGGGGTTCTAAAATTTGAAATAAAAAAGTAAAAACAATGTGAAATAGAGATAAAGTGAGAGAGAGAAGGGAATACCTGGAGGTTCGCGGGTGGAAGATGGGGTGGTTGCCGGTCGCCGGTGGAAGAAATTAGGGCGTCAATTTGCAGAATTGAGGGAAGAAAAGGGTCTGTCCGCGATTAAGACAGAAATTTAATGACGGACCTGCTTCAGAAATGTCTGTTGTTAAAAAAAGGCGGCCACAACGACGGATTAACGACGGAATATTAGTCCGTTGTTATTTAACGACAGAATAACGATTGAATATTTCGTCGTTAAATAAAATAAAAATTAAAAAATTAAAAATAATTAAATCAACGACATAATAGTAGTTTGTCGTTATATAACAACGGAGTGTCCGTCGTTAACGCAGCATTCTAATTGCGTCGTAGATCCGTCGTTATTTTAAATATGAATTTTTGGTCTGCAGTTAATCTATCGTTAAATCCGTATTTTTTAATAGTGTTAAGTTATAAAAAATATATAAATTATAATCATTTAAGGGGATTTCAACAATGAATACCTAAACTTTTAATCACGATTAGCCTATATTTTTGGTGTGTTCTTATTTTTATTTTCTTTTTCCCTCCATTCATATCATTTTCTATGAATGTGTTATTTCCTTTGACAAAATTTGTTTTATGTATTTAACTTGGAGCTATGAATTTTCAAACAAGATATTTCGTTGTAATTTAAACTTAGAAACTATGAAAGTGTAATAATATTATTTTTTTATTTTAAATTAATGATTATAATAAAAGATTTGAGAGCTTCCATTTAAAGTTATCCATTCAGCTTATTTTGTTTTTGTGATGAAGGGCCTTATTTTATTTATTGCATACACCCAAACTTTAGTAAGTGATGTTTTGAAGCCCAAATCATGTGATCCAGTCCCATTACATTCTAGGATCTTCTCATAAATTGTGGCATCAATTATTGTTTTACCAAAATATAAAAAATCATGTGTTGTGTAGTTTATAAATAAAAGTGCCATTTAATTATCAGTGCCCATAAGAAGGTTTATAAAAATCGCATGACTTTGGAATATGTTACAAAAAATTAAAAATAAAAATAAATCTTATCTTTCTAAAGTTTTTAATATGATATTGCATAATTTTTTTGGACTAAAGAACATAGATTGCATAAAAGTTAAAACACTCACGTCAAGGCATGATTTTTTGTTCTCATATATGTTAATTTTGCAAATTATCCGATTTCAGTATATTTATTTTCCTTATTTTTAAAGGTCGTACTTGTTTGCAACTCAGCCTAAGTTATGGTCTCTTATGGCGTAATAAATAATAATCCAACCCCAAATTAATTAAATCCATTTCGCTTTCCCAAGTAGATTAAATTAGACACATCCTTTTTATATGTTCGCCCACGATTTAATCTAGGAAAGAGGGGTACGAAGATATGGTAGAGGATTTGAGTGACATCTTAGCATGTTCTAGCAATAATATAAATAAATACATAAATAAACAAACACAAGTTGAAGATAAAAAGAAATGGACTCATGTCATGGCTGCCTCCATCGTGCAATTGCAGCCAACACCATTTGCTCTCTCTCTCATAACTATTGGAGGTGTACCTCAACTGTTCTTGAAATGTTGTGTATGATGTTCTCCGAACTCAAATCCACACACAATATAAAGAATGTAGCGAATTAACAATTAGGTATAAAACTTCAACACTCGAATGAATTATCAGCTGAATATAAAATGAAAAAAGTACTCAAAGTGTAAACTTTCGTGTGGATTATTATATATAACTCTCATGTGCCTTACGACGAAAATTATTACTGAAAAAAGGATAATCTTTACAAAAAAAAAATAATAATACAACCTCAACACTTTGCTAAGGTGGTGTACAAACGAAACTCTCTCTATCAAACTACTAAAATATTAGTTTTTCAATGTGATACTCAAAAGTTGTACATACTAAACGACTAGGTTACTCGAAATGTTGGCTTTACACATTGTATAACACTCAGTACATACTCAACTCTCAAAGATATCTCTCACAATTCTGTTCAAAAATTGATTTACCTCTTCCAGATATCATCCTCATAAATACTGTATACATGACTTGATGAGCTTCAGTTATGGGCTCTAGAACATTATGGATGACTTTGTGGAGATAGTTGGAGTGAAATGTGGAAAGTAGTTGTTGACTCAACATCAATTCCGTATTTAAATGAACTAACTTATTCATCTCAATATATTTACACATTTATGAGAACCAAACGTCCACAAGTGTTAGTAAGAGAAGTAAAATTCGATTGGAGATTTTTACTCTACGGGTGTTGACGCAACAACAGTCATGCACTTACTTTCTAAGAACAACTTCTCCACTTGTCCTAGCTAGGAACTTCCTTTACCATTTTGATCATCACTTACCTATATCAAACCAAATGAAAAAAATACAAAAGATACAATATAATAAACATAAATATATAGTGTTAAAATAACTCTATCAAATATGTTATATATATATATATACAACTGCTCAACATTTAATGATGTTCCCCAACGTGACAACCTTGAATTAATCCCCCCAAAAAAGTTATAAACCCATATCTTGTTGATTTTTTGGACTTCGGTTTTCTGGAAATTAATAAAACTTAGTGGAATTGCACTCAAAGTGAGCACGAGATCTCGAATCCGTGTCAGTAGACTCAGTATTTTAATAAATATTAGCACTATTATTATTTAAAATAAAAGAAGCATTTTAATTAAGTTATTGCCATTGGAAGTAAAGTCAGTCATCATTTGGCACATGCATTTCCGCCTCAGAATTCTAGGATTCTGCATTTATTTTTATCTTCTTTACAATTCATTAAGATTATTTTCACATGTTATTTACCCTCATTGTGTATATTTTAGATTATTATCATATCATATCATGATATACTCCTACTCCTTAATTAATTACAGATTTGGTGCTAATTAATTAAGTGGATGTTATAGATTCGATGTTTATTTGTTTTTTCTTTTCTACTATACATTAAATGTTTGTATTTTTGTCTATTAATGAATTGAGATTTGAATTCTTCGACACTTTTGGTTTCTAAACCAACCCAAAATTAGGATATCAATTTAGCACGAAATTGTGGGTTGAAATAAATATCTACATAAAATAAAATTAAAAAGGTTATGATCAAAATTTTATAACTTGAAATATTTTTTGTATGAATATGTTAGATGGAAAACAATCCTAACTAGATAAGACTAGCTCAAAAAAATAATTGGATTAATCAAATGAAAAATAAAATAAAAAATTATATAAGTATTACCTCTCAAATATTGAAGGTATCCCAACGAGATTCAAAATATTACACAAGTCCAAAATTAAAGGCCAAATCCAGAATTACACAAAACTAAGGCTGTTAACAAGCAAGGACAATCACGAGTTATTCGTGACTTAACTCAAAAAAGCTCATTTAGAGCTTAACTCGATATTAGTAAACGAGTCAAGCTCGAACATGACTATATTCGTTTCATTGAGTTTACGATCATGTTTAAATTTATTTGTTTTCGAGCATTTAATAAGCATGTTTAGAAACCTTCTACTAAATCGTCAATCGAGCATTTTAGTAGAGTCTTAAGTTAAAATAGATAATTTTTTAAATAAAAAATTTGATCAATCTATTAAATTAATATCAAGAAGTGGAGCTCAAACTCTTAGGTCGAAAATAATATTATTAGACCAATTTAGCAATTTAATAAAATTTCCTCACATATCCTTTTACGTTGATTCGTAATTATTAAATTGGAGACCTAATAAAAGAGTTGAATGAATACGTCAACTTGAGAATTGGGCAAACGCAAAATCACACACATAGACATAGCTATGTGATGGTGATGGACCCCCACTTTTGACTTGTTTTTCTTGGTTTGGTTTCTGAAATAAAAATATATATCCCCCACAGTCCATAAATTAAAAATAAAAATAAAAAATGGTGGCAGCCGTCACGTAGACCGAGATCGACGGCCACGATCGAACGTGATAGGTGAGGTGGCCGGTAATTCGACGGCTGACATCGGGCGGTGGCCGCCGTGTCTCACGCGTGCGGATATTATTTAAATAATTAATAGTGATCAGTCAATAGTTAATAATGGAATGCGGGATTGTCGTTATATGGCATTATTAAAATTATTAAAACTTGGAATTAATTATCATTCTTGTTCTTCACCACATGGAATGATGCCTTAATTAGGACAAACTTTGGATAGTTTTCACTCCGGAAGAATCCCACTGTTAATTTGTTTTCTTGTTCCTTCTTTCGTTCAAGTGGATATATATATAGATAGATATATGTAGTCATAACTCTTTTACTTACCTATTTTTTATATAATAAATTACATTTTTTACAAGTACTATAAAAATAATAAATACTAGTAATATTTTTATCTCAAAATATCTTCTATTTATTCATTTTAATGAATTCATCAATCGTCACATATCACTGTCACCTTCGCTATTATTGACAACGTTATTAATATTATAGCATATTTACCGGCCTTATACTATATACTTATTAAATTTCGTATTTTGCAAGAAAGTTTTGGTTCTACTTTTTATGAACAAATAGGCAACTACTTTAGAAAGTATTCATGGCTCGAATTCATTAATTTTTATTGATGAGCGATATTAAAGATATCGTATATGAAATTATATTTTGCAAATAAGAGAGAGAAAAAAAAGAAAAACATAGATTGAAAATAATTAAGCAAGGAAATAAGAAAAATAAAAATAAAATTAAGTGGTAATGTGATGATATAAATGTTGTGGTTGAGTTGAGGGAGTAAGTAGGTAGCCTACTGAGTAAGTAACTGCCGATTAAATCTTAATTGATTTACCAGATCATGTGTTGAAATTTCATTTGTCTGAAAATTAAAATTGCACGTCACGTAGCATCAATTGATTTGGCATAATACTATTTATTTATCTATAGCATAGTAATCACTTCTCTCTCTGTCTCATTTTATTAGACCCAATTTATATTCAATGTGTAATATTATAATCAAATGAGTTTAATGAAGTGTACATACGAGTATTTCTTTTAAATATATATCACTTCAATTTGTACAAGTACGCAACCTCGAAATGTGTTATTATTGATATGCAGATTTGTAAGAAATTAAAATCATAATTTTTGCATACTTCTAAAGCATGAAAATTAAAAAGAACAATACGCTATTTACTCATTTGAACACTGAGCCGTCTGAACGTGTGCTTGTTCATTTTTCCCGTGTTAGAATAGAATGCTTTAAAATATATACAGGCACTCACACACATAATATGTATATGTATTTCAATGATTGCAATAGGAGTAATTTTCAGAAACAAATGTTGCAATTATAATATCACATTTTGTTTTTAATTATAACAGTCTGATTCATACCACTCATATATGCTAAAAAATAGGAGTATAATTTATTTTATATTAAAAATTTTAATTAGTATTTCCTTGCGGCATGATTTGTACGAAGTAATTGTATATTATTATTATTATTAAAGAATTAAATAATCTTAAAAATTTGGGTGGATATTAGAGATAGGAATGGGATGAAATTATTTAGAATGAAGGCAGACATAGTGACATAGGCAAGGACGTTTTTTAATAAAAATAAGAGGGGATGGACGTCCTAGTGCGGAACGAATTCAAGTTTTTCCGACAAATGCGGCTTCTTGCCTTCTTTCTTTTCCTTCACTTATTTTATTACCCTATTCCATCAATCCACTAATTTATTATTCCTTCATCTATTCCATAAATATATTTACTTTATTTATTAATTAAATATTAATTTTTATTTCATTCGTGTATATATATATATATATATTATATTAAGTAATAAATAATGTCGCATTACACTCAAATTATTTATTAAAACTCATACTGAACTGAAGTGAACATACTTTTAATGAATGAGAGGATTGTATAGTAGGAAGACATAATATTGCTAGATGTTTCATGTAATCAAAGAAAAATATGGATGCCCACACATGTCAATATAAACACTACAATTCATGTTAACTCAACCATGCACGTACACAAATATTTATGTTAATTTTTTAAAAATACTTTTACACACTTCGTAATATAATTTTTTTAAATTCTAATCACTTCTAGATTATAGTTTTGCCTAAGCCACTTATAACTCAATCATGCACGTACACACATTTGCTTAACATATAATACAAATTAATACACACATATCGTCTTATATTTTTTCATTCGCATTTATCAAAATGAAAACTAGTACAGTACTATAATATTATACATAACTCACTTTAAAGTTCTAAAAAGTTATATTCTCCCCCATCTTCTTATAATGAATAACTACATTTCATTTAAAAAAATTAACATTATTTCTCTAATTTCATTATATGCAATTCAACAATCTTAACCAATTTCGTAAGACAATCAATCGCACACAAAAATAAAACCAGTGGGAGGGAGTATATATATATATAGATATAGCTTCTAGAAGCACTTAATTTGGTAATTAAATCGTCTCTTTACTTGACCACCCAAATATGTATTAGACACGTATTTATATTGTAATATACTATATATCATCATTTTCTATTATATATATACTAGTACTTTTACCCGTGCTGTTGCACGGGAAATTATTTTTTGTAATATATAATTTTATCATTTTAAAATATAGATAATTTTAATAATGTTTAATAAAATTAATCAATCCAAATAAAAGTTATCTTATTATATATGATAAGTATTAAGCCTACATATTATGTTTTTAAAGATTGTAAATAGGTTATTATATACTCCATCCCTTTTATAAAAACATGAACCATTTGAATCTTTGATGCGATACAAATTTTAACAAAATGTAGTTGAATTGAGTGGGATTAAAAATCGAGACTCACAAAAAAATATTATTAAATATTAAAATATAGTTAATTTGAATGGTAGTGTGTTAGGACCCACAAAAAAGTGTTATTAAATGTTAAAGTATAATTGATTTGAATAATAACGGAGATTGAGACCCACAAAAAATGTTATTAAACGTTAAACCATATCCAAAAATAAAAAGTGCATGTTTATGTAGAAAGTAATAAATTTGCAAAAGATTTATCTTTTTAAAAAACGAAATGAGTATTAGTTTCTCTTTTTAATGAAACAAAACATAAAATATTGCTTATTACATATTATTCGATTTGAAGATTACTTAATTAATTTAGGGTGCGTATTTTCTAATTTTTTTAAAATTACAATTCGACTTCAAAATATTTAATTAATTTGTTTTGCGCATTTCGTTTTTATAATGATTTATTTAATACAAATTTATTTAATGGTTTATTGAGACTATTCATTTCCCCACTACCTAATTATTATCTCTTTAATAAATTTATTAATTTGTATTATTTTTAATTAACTATATATAATAATAAACTTATATTTAATTAAATTATTTAATGATAATAAATTATATATTTATAATCAAAATAATAAAATAATGAATATAATTTTATAAATGAAATTAAAGAAATTAATTATTGATGATATGAAAAAAAAACTTAAAAAATAATAAATATAAAAGTATTTGAATATATTTTTTTTATTCATTTATTGTGTCATAGTTTAAGATAAAATAAAATGAAGAAATGAAAAGACAATAAAATAAATAAATTAAAAATATACATATTTTTCATTAATTATAAAATAATAAATAAAACTTTAAATGGAATTTTAAAAAATTAATTATTGATAATTTGAATAAAAGAAAAAAAATAAGAAATATGATTTCATTTTTATTATACACATTAATTTGTTTACACATTTTTATTCATTTGTAATGTCATAACATAAGAAAAATAAACTTGAGAAGTGAAAAGACAATAAGATAAATATAATAAAAATATTAATTATATATAATTTCATAAAATATGTAAATTAATAAAATAAGAAATATGATTTTATAATGGAATAAAAAAAATTCATTACTGATAATATTAATAAAAGAGAAAATAAAAATATGAAGTCAAAAGACAATAATGTAAATATAATAAAAAGAACAGACAAATTTATTTCATAAAATATGTAAATTAATAAAATAATAAATATAATTTTATTATGGAATTAAATAAAATTAATTATTGATAATATGAGAAAAATAAAATAAAAATGAATAGTTAAAAGACACTAATCTAAATAAAATAAAAGAGGAAGGATAAAATGGGAAAAAAAAAGTGGCAAAATGATTTTGTTTTTATATATTAACAGGTCGGGTTCGAGTTTGACCTTGATAGGTTGACCCGATAACGATCCAATCTTACCCAATTATCACCCCTACCACAAATATATATATATATATATATATATATATAATATTAAATAATATATTTATATTTCAGGTATTCTGAACTTAACCTGAACCCAATTTGAAAATTTCAATTTTTTATTGGGTTAAAAGATTCAAATTCAATTAAAGGTCAACTAAACTCATTAATTTCATGTCAGTTCATGTTCAATTATCGTCTCGTATTGAAAATTGACAACCCTAATTTATGGATAAATTACAATGGAATTTTAAAATCGCTCCAACGATGAAATGAATTCTGAGACCTTTGGTCATGCATTAACCACTATATTAGGAGCATTACATGACCTACATGTACACTTACTTTTGATGTATCAAATAAACTATAAACTCCCACGCAGCAAAGAATTTGGATTTTAATGTGTTATGGGTGACATAATAGTGTCACATTATTTATCATATATATATATATATATATATATATATATGAGAGTGAAAGAAAAATTTATAATTCATTATTAAATAAATTAAATATGTTAGTTTGAAACGAGAATTCATATTATTTATAATTAAATATATAATGTGAATAATTTAAAAAATTAGCGATTAGTTTAACCATACGAATGTAATTATTAAAAATATAAGTGTGATAATTTTTGGTGAACAAAGTAATGAGTAAAAATATTTAAGTTTTTGGACGCATAGGTTACAATTTATAAAAATAAATCTAGTATAGTAATAAAATAGAAAAAGGTAGCGGTTAGATTAAGGTAGTATAATAGTCTTCTTTCCTCCTCCTCCTCGATCCTCAATTCCATCCCTATTGTCTTCTTTTCTTGTTGCGTATGGGAAAGAGGAGAAAGAGCTCTTTTATATCCAAAGTCAGCGTCTTCTCTCTCACTCCAAAACAACCATTTCTTCTTCATCATACCTAGCTACCTTGCTTTTCTTCCAACTCTCTCAATAACATCTTACACCAAGACCCACAAGATATATATATATATATAGAGAGAGAGAGAGAGAGATAGCTAATTAAACCTAGTGCATGAAGCATGAGCAAGAGTCTGATGATGATGATGAGAAGAAGCTGCTAATTAATTATTTATCTCAAGCATGTGCAGTGATTTCTTGAAGATGATGGATAATTATCAAGGCGATTTAGCTGACATAGTTCGCGCCACCACCAACGCCGCCGTAGACGCCGGCACCACATCCGCAGAAGCTTCCTCCTCCGCCGCCGCCGAGTGGCAGTTCCCAAGAAATCCAATCAATTACTCTTCGGATTATTTCGGCGATCCATTCACCTACACTAGAGATCCTCTCACGCCAAATATCAGCCATCTTTACAATTCCAACATCATCAACGGCGGCAGCGGAGCGACTAATATTGCTCACAAGGTGCTCGATGAAGAGACTAATAGACCCACGAACATATTCTCGAGGATGCTACAGATCTCTCCAAATGCAGCGAAGGTTCCGCCGCTTCCACCGCCGTCGTGTGATGCACTAGCGGGGGCGGCGGCGCCGGCGGAGAGAGTGTTGAGGAATAATTCATCAATATTAGCATCTAATAATTGCGCTTTGATTTCGTCTCCCAGTACCTCTGTCCTTCAGATCTCGTCTCCGCGAAATACGGGCATCAAAAGAAGGTGGGAGTTTACTTTTTTTCTTTTCTTGCAAATTCTTGAAATGATTGTTAATTCACACTGAGAAATTCCTTCTTTCATTAATTAAGTGGGGGAATTTGAGGTCATCACATGTCTTAATTAATGATCCCAGAATAGGGTTTCTGCTTAAAACTTAGATAAATTGGCTGTTCCACCTTTCATTAATTCAAGTAAAACCCTTGTAATTAAGAGATTACTCAAACTTCGCTTTCAAACTACAATTATTGCAGGAAAAAACACTGTTTCTTGAAATCAAATTCTCCATCATTTTCGGCTTTATTTTCTTACACACACATACATGGATAGTATATGTGGTGAAAATTAAATCTTAAATAGGAATAAAAAATATACATTTATATATTATTTTTATATAATACATATAATATTTTATTACATTACATAATAATATATCTATACACATATATTAGTTAATGTTTAATCTTGATCATAAATTGTAAAAAAAATAACAGACTAAATTAGTTGATAGTAATTCTTATCTAAACATGTGTGTTTTTCTCATTTCATACATTCCTTATATATACATGTATAAAAAAAAGGTAGCTAGAGCGTGCAGAAACTACAGTGAAGAAGAAGTTATGAATGAAATTCAGACAGGATGAGTGAAGAAACTAACATTCTACTCAATTTATGAATTAGATTATCTTAATCTCTTAATTAAATCAATTTAAAAGAAAGTATTGATGTTGATGCAATAAAATGAAGAAAAAGCCAAGGGAAGAAAGTGGTATGCATTCCTGCACCAGCGCCTGCAAACAACAAATCCACCGGAGAAGTTGTTCCTTCAGATCTTTGGGCATGGCGAAAGTACGGACAGAAGCCCATCAAAGGCTCTCCTTTTCCTAGGTAATTAATTGATGTCTTTTTTAATTCACACCCTACCTCCAATTTTTCTATTTCCTATCCTCTATTTCAACAATACATATAAATGTACGTGCATGTAGAACGATAGTATTGCAGTATTAGTCGTAAATTAAATTGATGAATTATGATATATGCAGAGGCTACTATAGATGTAGTAGCTCAAAAGGGTGTTCTGCAAGAAAACAAGTGGAGCGGAGCCGAACCGACCCGAATATGCTCGTGATCACCTACACCTCCGAGCACAACCACCCGTGGCCCACTCAGCGCAACGCCCTCGCCGGCTCCACCCGATCTCATGCAACCAAAAACAGCATTAATGGTTCAAAGGAATCATCATCACCAAATTCTCATCAGATAGAAAAACCTAGGGTCGATGAAACCTCGTCCACGTCACCACTCGAAGAGACTGTCAAAGAAGAACTCAATCAACCGCACTTCGAACCCGAATTCGATCGAGGGTTTCCACAAACGTACAAGCCCACTTTGTTAGATTCCTCGAATCCAGAACAAGATAATTTCTTTGCAGATTTGGGTGAAATTGGAGAGGACCCATTGAATTTGTTCGGACAAGGGTTTTCCCGTAATGATTTGGATCCATTTAGCTTCTACGACTGGGCAACCACCACAACCACCGCCTCCGCCGCCGTCGCGGATTCTGGCAGGAAATCTTGAAATCGGCGTCGAGGAATATTGGACAATATGGAGACATATCTTTCAAGGTTAGGCCATGCATGGGAAGCTAAACCACGCTTTATATTTTCCTATTGATTTATTTTTAAATCTCTTGAAAATAATTAATAATAGAGGGAAACTAAAAGGGAATTGAATTAAAATTTTAAGAAATGTTGGAGCAGTGGCATTTATTTTTGGAATATTGGAAGATGGGACAGAAAGGAGAGGAACAGGGGTTTGAATAGTTAAGACAAGTACACTTTTCAGACATGATGGAAAGCTGAATGAAGGGAGAGTGTAATGTAGGATGGGACTGCCCCTCTACTAAATTACTGGTAATTAAAGGCTTCTCATATTTGTGATTCAGCTTTGTAAACAGTATAGTATTTTCATCATTTCATTTGTTCTAACATTTATTTTTTTTACGTGAAATTTTTGTTTTAATTGATGATATTATTTGAAAGGATGATGTTTCTTGTGGGAAAAATGCATAAAACTACCTTCTATTTTTAAAATATGCACCATATACCCTTGTATTTTTTAAATAGCATGATATACCCTTGTGTTCTTAAAAATCTTGTAGAGAAAACCCATATGGTTAAATTTAACGGATGGTGGTTCTAAGATGTTAAAATTGTGGATTTTTACATATGAATTGTTGTAAATACCCTCAAGTTAAGACAAAAATAACATTTATCAATAATTGTGTTTGTTAAATTATAATCTTACCATTTATATTAAATTATTTTAGTGACACTTATTTTCTTATGTTAAATTATTTTGTCAAGATATATTTTAATAATTTTCTTTAAATTTGATTTGCTTATGTGCAAATTTTAATAATTTTCTTTAAATTTTAATAATCCTATTCATTTTCAAATATCAAACTTTGTGATTTAATATTTAAAAATTGATTTGAAATTTTATAAATTGATTATGTTATAAGCTACGGTAGATTAAAAAAATCAACAAAAATAACTATAATAATAAAGTTATCCATCAAACACCAACCACACAAAATATAGTATTGAGCACAAAAATATAATTGTTCAAGAAATGATTCTTCAGTTCAACAAAAATCACATCTATCACATTTTCAGAACGGATGTTGTCCTCTTTTTCTCTCTTGTTAAATAAAAATATATAAGAGGGGTAAAAAGATAATTTTATTAGTATTTTAACGGTGTTAATGGAGAGATTTGACGGTCTTGTCTAAATGAGGAAGTAAGAAGGATTTTTAAGAACATAAGGGTCTATCATGCTATTTAAAAAACACAGGGGTATATGGTGCATATTTTAAAAAACACAGGGTTAGTTTTATGCATTTTTCCCTTTCTTGTCATGTGTGTGAGAGATATATCATGAGGTGTATTTATTTTCTGCATGCTTTTCTAACATAAAATCACTTTTGTTTCATATTGTGAATATAATATATATGTGAATTCCTCCCCTGATTTCAGCGGTTGAATCAACACTTTCTTCTTTGGGACTAATATATATAGATTCAAGATTGTGCATACATTTCATAAAGAAAAAAAAATGTATGATATATGAATTTTAGTCACTTTGGACAATAATAATACAACTCATATATATGATGTATGAATAATATGAATTTGGAATTGGAATTCAGTATAAATGATATGATCGATTATTCTTTTTCATACTAAAAAGTAATTACATTTTAAATATTAATTACTAAATTTATGACTATAATTTATCTTATTTTCACTAATTTTACGACTTTTGGCTAGTTTTGAATATTAATATTATTTCAACACTATTAAGTTGGTAGGAAGAAATTAAATAACTAGTATATTAACGCGTGAAGCAAATTAATTATCTATATGAATATAGATTTTCAATTTTAAGCCTAGTAATAATTTAGGGGGTATTTATAGTATCTTGTTTCTATGGATAATATGGGATGTAACTTAAATAAACCATTTCTAAAATAAAAGGCTTTAATATTAATATGGTGTATAGCTATTATATACTTAATTTATAATCTTTAGAAATTCATGTTACTAAAATTACTACTGACATTTGAGAATGTAACAGTGACATGCATTTTGATGGTGCAACTCCATAAAACAAGCTACATAAGTACCCATTAAATATCAGTAAAAGATTTAGTGATATACATAATTTCGTGACACAATTAGCTACATAAGTACCCATTAGATATAAGTAAAAAATTTAGTCACATATTGATAGGATGTGGTCTCACTACCGGCCCAGAAGCCCAGTAGCT
>JAPKLX010000007.1:156089-193833 GCA_026898415.1 Leonotis leonurus
CATCAGTCAAACACTAAGTGTAGACTGAAGGATTGCTAACTGAAAGTTCAACTCTACACTGAAGCACCTCCCTTCAGTTCAGGAGCCACTGAAAAGTTTTAATTGTTAAAAACTGACTGGTGTATTCCCCCCCCCCATACACTCAGTTTCACTCGTTTCGGGACCAACAGAATGAATTGTCAAAAATAGAAATAAAAGTGATAAGATATTTGGTGGACGGATGCAAACAACAAAGTGGGAAGAAAGATGGTGGATGGAGGGAGTGTTATTTTATTTGAATATTATTTAATTAATACAAAGTGCATTTTTTTTAATTGTTAAACTGTAATTTAACTTGAAATTATTTAATTAGTAGTTTATAAGAAAATCATGAAAAACACAATCGTAATTCGAAGACTTTTGTTATTGGATCATCGATCAAATGGGAGGCATGGTGACACAAAGGAAATAAAAAAAAATATTAAAAGGTGAAAATTAATTAATTAATTTATTAATAAATTAAATGGTATGAAAGAAAAATAATTATTGATAATATGTAGGAAATAAAAAAATATATATCGATATAATATTTTTATATATTTTAATTTATTTATTTATAATATCATAAGAAATATAAAAATAAGAAGAGAAAATACAGATAAAAAATATACATTTTTATTAATTAAATATAATTTTATAAAAAAAATTAAGTATTAATAATATGAAGAATAAAAATAAAAATGAAAAGATAATAAGGTAAATAGAATAAAAGATGAAGAGCGAGAGTCAGTAAAATGGTTTTGCAGATTTTGTGGTAATGCATCTATCCGAGGAAAAATTTGAGAGGCTAATTTTAATAATTTATGTGTAGTCAGATTGAGATATTGAATTTGTTATTATATTTTAATTTTTTATTTACAATGCAATGATAGGGTAATGCTCGTTATCTAATCATGTCATAACAAGGTATGTTCATCACCTAATAATGAGAAGGAGAAATGTTATAAATGATTATATTATATATATATATATATGCTTGAGAAAGTGATAATTGTAATAAACATGTTTCCTAATAGTTCCTATAAGGAAGGCACGTTACGAAAATATAAAAAATACAATTTAGAATTTGGCTAGAAAAAATAAAATTAAAGGTGAAACAGATGTAAGACAGCATATATGAATAAAGTATATATTCGTGAATTAATTAGAGTGCTAGATTTCCTGTGACCATTTCCCAATATTTACTTTAATACTAACATTTACCATGTTTATAAGAAATTCATGAAGCTCATACACTATAACACTTATCAATCCCAATATACAAAATTAAACTTAAATATATAAAATTTTAAATTGAAAAAATATAAGAAAATATATATTATAATTTGATTGTGTGATATGAAGTGGAACATGAAAATAAAAAACGAAATTTGATTTGTATTATAATAAAATGACAATAAATTAACCTAATTACTTACCATTTCTCTATAGCCAAATAATATAAATTATCTCAATATTGAGCGTATCGCATCACACAACATCCATCAATGTACAAGTATTTAAAGTGCAGAAACCATCCAATTTCACCAGCAGCAAAAAACAACAAATAGTACTATGATGAAATATTAATCTCTCTTTAATACATATATACAATTATAAAGCATCAATATTCACAATGATCAACCTTCTTTTACTTGTGTTTTGTTGTCTGTATTCTTCTTGTTATGCTGCTGTTAACCCATTTTACTCGTGCATCAAGGCCAAGAATATTCCAGATTCCATAATATACACAACGCAAACCCAAAACTACACCAATGTTCTCCAAGATCGCATCAGGAACAGCCGTTTCAACACTTCCTCCACACCCAAACTAACCATGATCTTCACTCCTTTCGACGAATCCCAAGTCCAAGGGCTAGTGAAATGCGCGAAAACCGCAGGGTTGTCCCTCAGAATCCGGAGTGGCGGCCATGATTACGAGGGCCTCTCGTACACGGCCAAGACCCAATTCGCGATGCTTGACATGTTCAACCTTCGATCTATCGCGGTAGACACACTGGGTGAAATATACTACAGAATATGGGAGAAAAGCAAAGTCCATGCTTTCCCTGCAGGAGTTTGCCCTACCGTAGGCGTGGGGGGCCACTTTAGTGGCGGAGGCTATGGCAATCTCATGAGGAAATACGGCCTATCCGTCGACAACATAGTTAAGATTTCAAAATTCAAAGCTAAAATCTATAGAAAACCATACATGAGGTTACACTAGTCTCTCTTATTTATAGACCATGGAAAGCTTGCTGCATAGATCCTTCAACTAAGTTCTAGATACATCTAGATTACTAAGCTAACAAACTAATAACAACTCCAACAAACTCAAACGGCTACATGGTTGTATTAACGGTATTTATTCTCTAATAATTCTCTAATAATAGTCGATGCAAGAATCGTCGATGCACACCGAAGAGTCCTCGATCGGAAGTCGATGGGAGAAGATCTGTTCTGGGCGATCAGAGGTGGCGGCGGCGCCAGTTTCTGCGTGGTGCTGTCGCACAAAATCAACCTCGTACGTGTGCCTCCCGCCCTCACAAATTTCGACATTACAAAAATCGTCGAGCAAAACGCGTTTCAAATCCTTCACCGCTGGCAGTACGTCGCCCACAAATTCGAGAAGGAATTGTACGTGAGGGTGAATCTGGCGTCGACAGTTGGGAAACCCAACGCCACCGCCACCGCCACCGCCACCGCCACCTTCCTCGCAATGTACCTCGGCGGTGCAGAAAAGCTGGTCCCACTCATGACTCGAGAGTTTCCAGAACTAGGGTTGACGAAACAAGACTGCAAGGAAATGAGCTGGATTAAAGCAGTCTTGTACTGGGCCGAGTTTCCTGTCGGAACCCCGGAAACAGCCCTGTTAGATCGAAACCCGGCACCCACCATCTTCAAGATCAAATCCGATTACGTAACGACCCCGATTCCTTTAAACGGGCTAGACGGGCTGCTTCGACGCATCCATGATGGCGGAAGCAATTTCTTGGTGAAGTTCAATCCCTACGGTGGGAGAATGAGCGAAATTCCCGGATCAGCTTTGCCATTCCCACACAGGGATGGAAACATCTTCAAGATTCAATACTTTCATTTATGGAACGAAACGGGGCCAGGGGCGGATGATTACTACATTAAGATAATGAGGGATTTGTACGATTATATGACACCCTTTGTGTCTGCGAATCCCAGGAGAGCCTATCTCAATTACAGGGACATCGACATTGGCATGATTGATAATGATGCTGCTCCCAATGCTTATAACCAGACCAAGGTTTATGGGATCAAGTATTTCGGACAAAATTTTGATAGATTGGTTCGAGTTAAAACACTGGTGGATCCGACTAACTTCTTTAGATATGAACAAAGCATTTATCCTCAGCCTAATTAGGTAAGCATCATACGTACGTACCTGTTCTTGTGTAGCATTGTTGGATAGGAAGTTCGATACAATGTAATAAATAATCACTTGGAAAATAAATTACTTCAACTTGAGAAATCTCATGAAATTCCACATGCGCGCTGATTTGTTGGGCTTCAACAACGAGTGACTATTGCGGTACCAAGCAACATACTGATCCCGCGAGCTCGGATTCATGAGATTAATGTGTTTTACAGGGAACTGCTTGAAATTCGTACGTGTTTAATTTGATTTTTAATCTAGAATTAAAATCCTAAAAAAATCGAAAATCTGCAAATAAAATATCATATTGTACTCACAAATCACAATTAACATGCATCTTTAATTAATTAGACTATGCGTCTTGGGAAAATCATGCAATCGTATACCCAAAATTAAATTATCTGATCGTCTTCATTCAAATGTACTATCTGTGTTTGAAGAATTGTCATCGAATACATGAAATTAAAATCAAATACTCAGAAATTAAACAATATGTCAATACATTTTATTGTTCAGCCCAATTTTGTTCATTAGAATTTAGAAACACAATTAAATTGAAATCGCATAAAAGAATCGCATTTTCCTTTCTTCCCAAATTATAAGATTTCTTATCCTTTTGGTTTTGTCTCAAATTATAAGTTGTTTTTTATTTAAATTGAAAAATACCTCTTTCTTCTTTAATTGTGCAATCATAATTATGTTCTAATATACGATAATTAGAAAATGATAACAACAAGTGAACTCTTTAAATTCGATGCTAATATTACTAGAACTTCTTATAATTTGTGACTGGGTGGAGTAACGAATATAAGTATAAAGATAAAATTTTATAGTTTTATTAAAAGAAACACTAATAACTTATATCATGAACAAAAAGTGGGACTATATATATCGTAAATAAAGGAACACTAATAAGTTTTGTTCATAGACGAATTTGCTTACCCGCCGCGGTTCATGTATCCGCGAATGATGTGACATATTTCGTAGATAAATATTAAATTGTTAATAAAATATCTATTAATTATCACTTTCCGACTATAGTTTATTAATTATGATATATTTTAATATTATTCTATACAAGAAAATATAAAAATAAATAATAAATAATAAAAAAAATTATAATCACTCATATATTAATATGGTATTATTATATCAATCATGAATATGTTAAATTGTGTCTATCGCGCATTACAGCAGCCCTGTCATAGATATATTATATATAAGTAAATATTCTTGCCCGAAAGGCGAAGCTATTCATCATTAAACACTTTAGTATGTAGATTTATATCGTTGATTGTGTCTCTTTCCCACCTTTATAATTTAGTACTCCGTAATTAGCTTTATAATATAACGCATGCAATAATGGATCTGCTTTTAATGAGTATGTTTGTTCATAATTAAGTGTATTTGGTAATTAAAAATTGATGATAAGATAATTGATTTTCATTTTGATTTGATTTAATTTTGAGTTACACTCTTCTAGGCGTGACTAATTATGTTAATAGGTTAATTAATGAAAGTAAATGCACACCCAACGCATTAATATCAATCGATCGTGTTACCTTTCGACCCCATATTTTGTATATATTGCTTTTAATTTGTTGCCTTTTCATGCATTGCATTGCATGTACTCCATCCTTCTTCCCTCTATCAAAATAGTTGACGTTTTGTTATTTCGGTATATCCACGAAAATAGTTTATATTTGAACCCTACCATTAACTACACACAACTTAATTTAAAATAATATATCAAGTAGAACTTAAATTTCATTAACTACGCATTCCTATTAAAGTTAAAATATATTATTAAAACTAGTATCCGATTAAAACATAAGCCATTTTCAGCACTGGGAGTACAATTTAGCATGAATCAAAACTTTATGATCTTAACTAATTTGTGTTTAGTTTAACGATGCATGCAATAATTAGAGACTCTCACCTAACAAACTTTTACTTAACTTTCGTTCCTTTCCTTTATCATCGTCTTAAAGTAAGAAAGAGTAACTACTTTCTAATTAATTTGGATAATCGATTCGTAACTACTTCTTATACTCTCTGTCCCAATAAGCATGACACAATTTATATTTAGATAATTATATTAAAATAATAAATTGTACCAACTTACTGAAACATCTAAACAATGTTTATTACAGAGAGTTCAAAATTTAGTGCATATATATTTTATTTATGTATACCTTTAATTTTGAGCATTTATTCATACAATGTATTATCATCTTATGAAATCTACACAATTAGTCAATTATTCGTGGTGGGCATAAATTAACGGGTACGTGGTTGATTTGACAATTTCAATTAATGTCAGATAAATATTTGAGTCACTATAATTATTGTTATTTATTATTTTATTTTAAAAAAATACTAATTTTTAATTTAATCAATAAACTAATTAAAATTTTAAAATTAATAATGTTATTAAAAATTATTATTTATCTATATATATCACGGAGAAATGATTTTTTTTTTAAACCTAGCATTAGATACCTCATGCAATAGGCACTCATTCACTTTCTGATACAGAATATATTAAATGTTATCTAAAAACGGTCAATGATAACAAACTGTAAGTAGCAAATTGTAACAATGAAGTGGAAAGTGAAACCTTAAAATCTTGAAATTTGACCATAGATAATTAAAGTTTGACACATTAGAAGTCATAACCGCCTTAATCATCGCAAAGTGGTTATAAATCAAACTATACATGTCGACAATATTGGATAATTCATCCCTCCACCCATAAAATTTGTTTCTTCTTTCTAAATAATAGTTTTCCTGCAAAAATCAAATGTTTG
Source organism: Leonotis leonurus (assembly GCA_026898415.1). Classification (NCBI taxonomy): domain Eukaryota; kingdom Viridiplantae; phylum Streptophyta; class Magnoliopsida; order Lamiales; family Lamiaceae; genus Leonotis; species Leonotis leonurus. Next base: position 162,324 of record JAPKLX010000007.1, read on the forward strand.
TTGTTCAATTTTCTAATTTACACTATTTTAGGATAATATATCTGATATCCTCAATTCCTCATGAGGTCTCACTCACTCTGTGTCATGTTGTATCTAAAGTGAAGAGATTTATAATTATTAAATTCTTGTTTAAGGTGGGATGAGTTCAATCTCTCTTTTCTTTATGGTTTGAGATAGTTGAGTGCACATAAGGCTACAAACATACGTGCTCATTTCGCTACTTAAGAGAGAAGAAAGAGTCTCTCAAGCAATCCACTATTAGAAGTTAAGAAATTTGCACTTAGGAAGAAAATACCTCAATTCATTTCTTTCACATTATGTACACTAAATATGATTAGAACATAGAAAATATTTTATCGATAGGTTTTAGTCCAAAAAAAAAAGGGTGGTGGCCCCAAATCTTAAAGCTCCAAAGCAACATAATTTCTAACATCAATCATTTCGATCAAATAAAAGTATTATTATGGAATCCAATCGTTTGCATTAGCTCATCCTAGTCATCAACAAAGAGACCACAACCTCCATAAATAGAACTCCTCTCTCTTTCTCTACATCCCACATGTTTAACACATCATCATTCATCAATATGGGATCTCCATTCCTTTCTCTTCTCACACTACACACACTTCTAGCATTTATACTAATCTCTTCCACCACCTCTCAACCAATTCATGAAACCTTCTACAAATGCATCAATCTCAACTCCGACCTCTCCGTCCCTTTCTCCACTGCATTTTGCACTCCCACTAACGCCTCTTTCGACTCCATCCTCCGATCTTCCGCTCAGAACCTAAGATGTCTCGTCTCGTCCGTACCCAAACCTCGACTCATCTTCACTCCACTCGTCGAATCCCACGTGCAGGCCGCCATCATCTGTGCCAAGGAACTCGAAATCGAGCTCAGAGTCAGAAGTGGCGGCCATGACTACGAGGGCCTTTCGTACATCTCCGAATCCAACCAACCATTCATCATCATGGACCTGTCCAAGCTACGGTCCATCACTGTAGATATCCGCGACAATAACGCCTGGGTTCAAGCAGGCGCTACTGTCGGAGAATTGTCCTACAGGATCTCCCAGGGTAGCAAAACCCACGGATTTCCTGCAGGACTCTGCCCTAGCTTAGGCATCGGAGGGCATATCACGGGCGGTGCCTACGGCCCGATGATGAGGAAGTACGGCCTCGGAGCAGACAATGTGATTGATGCAAGAATTGTGGATGCTGCTGGCAGGATGCTCGATAGGGAATCAATGGGGGAAGATCTGTTCTGGGCCATCAGGGGTGGCGGTGGGGCTAGTTTCGGGATTATAGTTTCGTGGAAAGTGAGATTAGTGCCGGTTCCGGTCACCGTCACAGTTTTCACCGTCCCGAAAACCTTAGACGGCCCAGACGGGATTAATACACTAAACAAATGGCAACATGTTGCCGATAAACTCGACGAAGACCTCTTTATCAGAGTGATCATACAGAAGGGACAGGGAAGTGTACAGACTCTGTACAATTCCCTGTTCCTCGGAAGTGCAGAGAGGCTCGTCAGTCTCATGACGGCGAGCTTCCCCGAACTAGGGCTGACGAGTAAAGACTGCACAGAAATGAGCTGGATAGAATCGGTTATGTACATAGCCGGCTTTCCAGCTAAAACTCCCCCTGAAGTCCTGCTTCAGGGGAAGTCATTGTTCAAGAACTACTTCAAGGCCAAGTCCGACTTTGTCCGAAAGCCGATTCCACAGACAGGGCTGGACGGGCTATGGAAGCGGCTGATGGCAGAGGATTCTCCGCTGATGATATGGAATCCTTACGGAGGAATGATGGCTAAGATTCCGGAATCCGAGATTCCTTTCCCACACAGGAAAGGGGTGATCTACATGGTACAGTACCTAACCCTGTGGAACGAGGACAAGCCGGAGACAGAGGCGAAGCACGTGGAGTGGATAAGGGATTTGTACAACTACATGGGTGCATATGTCTCGATGCTTCCACGAGAAGCGTACGTGAACTATCGGGATCTCGACTTGGGACAGAATAGGAATGGATCGAGCTTGATCGAGGCGAGCTTGTGGGGAATGAAATATTTCAAGGACAACTTTTATAGGCTTGTGGGTGTGAAGACGAAGGTGGATCCTGATAACTTCTTCAGACACGAACAAAGCATTCCGATTCTGCCGGTAATGGATAAGGGAGCAAGGGAGACTATGATTCATTGAAATATATGTAATCTCGAATCATGATTATATATATATTTCTGCTGTAAATTGGTTGTGATTATTAAAATTCAATGCATTATTGTATCTTGACAGTACTGTTGTTTGTTTGTTCAATCGGTTTGTTCCGTCTTACAATTACTAGCTTTTACTGACATTCGGTTAATTGCTGAAGGTTGAGACATAACGGGCGTAATGTTTATCTTAATTTCACAACTTCAATCACAATTTGATATTTTAAACACTTCTTAATTATGTTTTTGCTATAATAACATTCTCAAATTTTCTTTAGGTTAGTACTGAAAGTATACATAGAATGCATAAGTTAGGTAAAAACATGCTGCATGAATGTGCATTTCAACATTTCTCTCTCTCGAACATTTTGTGGAACAATTTCATCTTTTTCAATAGAAAAAAGTTTATCTCGTACAATTAATTCGAAAGAGATTCAATGTCTCACGATTTATTTTTGATTATCATATTTATTTATTAACATTTAGTAAAAGTAAATATATATATATATATATATTATATAATAAATTATAATTAATATTAATTTAAAAAATAAAATTAAAATATCTATATATATACACTAGTACTCCCTCCGTTCCATGATTGTTGTCCTCTTTTTATTTTGCACGTACAATAAGAAGCTTTTGTTTAGTGTTTTAATGATGTAATTCTAACCCTTAACCATTTGTAATACTCATTTTTTGATTTATTTATTTTTATTTACTTTAAATTCATTTGATTAACTAAATTATTTAATTTAATTATCTGAATATATTTTAAATTTTAAAATTAGAATTAATAACATGTTTACTAAAATGAAAAATTAGAATTTAAAAATTCGAATAACATTTAAATTCAACTGATTTTAATAATTTAATAACCTGTTAAATTTGAGATGTAATAACATGTTAATTAAAATTATTATATCAGGAAAGATAAAGAATAGCTTGAATTCATAATCAAAGTAAATAGATTAAGCGGCCAAGTAGTCAAGTTTTACAAAAAAAAATTTGGGAATTCAAAATTCCCTCTTAAACTATACTAAGCATATCTATAAATATCTCAACACACCATCATTCATCATTTTTACATAGCAATACAGATTACAAATCACAAAAAAATCAGATTACAAAATGGTCATTAAAGATTTAACAACAACGAAGAGGAACTCCGTAGTGCAGTTACTGCTTGAGCATTCAAAGGACGGAAAATCAATCCGAGGCAAAATGAAAGAGGCTACAACGATCTTCAACACGAGCCCGAGAAATGTACGTCGACTTTTGGCGGCTGCAAAGAAACAACGAGATCAAGGTGAGATAATATTTCTACAAAGCAACAAGCCAAAAACACAAAGAAGAAAGAAAGTCATGTTAGATTTACAAGTTGTTAAAGATTTGGATTATTTTAAAAGATCGACAATTAGAAAGCTTGCGAAAGAGATTTTGTGTAGTAAAAGCACTGTTTGGCGATGAGTGAATAGTTGCTTGATCAAAGCTCACACTTCAACAGTAAACCTGATCTCACAGCCCCCAATAAGTTTCTTAGACTCTCATTTACCCTAGAAGCACTAGAGCTTGATCGTATCATGAATGTTTTGAGGTTCAAAAGAATGATCGCATCATGAATGTTTTTGAGCTTGATCTCACATCGACGAAAAGTGGTTTTATATCACAAAGGCAACACACAGATTCTATCTTACCCCGAGAGAATTGGAGCCACATAGAACATGTAAGAATAAGAAGTTCATTAAGTAGGTAATGTTCATGTGTGCACACTACTAGAAAAACGCTCATAGATGACATTAAATTAGCGTCATCTATGAGGGTAAAAAACTGTCAAATATGCCTGTCTCATCTATTCGTCGCTCATAGATGACACTGAAAAAGTGTGATGTATTCGCTCATAGATGACATTATTTTATTAAACGATGACACGACAAAATAATGTCATCTATTTTATAATACATGACACAATATAATGTCATCTATATTAAAACAAATGTCATTTATAAGCGAGAAGTTGACACATCTAGGTGCAATACATGACTTTTTTAGAATGTCATCTATAATTCATAAGATGACAGTAATTTAATGTCATCTATATTAAAAAAATGTCATTTATAAGCGAGAAGTTGACACATTTAGGTGCAATACATGACTTTTTCAGAATGTCATCTATAATTCATAAGATGACATTAATTTAATATCATCTATAATCTGATAAATGTAACCATTTTCGTATTTTTCATTAATTAACCTGTATTTAATAATTTTGGTTTCATCAATATATTTTACAAAATAAAATAATGCCAAATAGAGAATTCATACACGCACTAAAAATATTTATATGCATTAATTGTCTAATATTCAACTTCGTACAAGAAAATAAAAATAAGATTGAACCCGCAAACCAACACTATATAGTTTGGGATGAGCCTCTGTTGTTCAAGCCGGAGCGCCACATTGTTGATGAAGGTGCGGAAGTGGTGCTGGTGGATCATGAACTGCGAATGTTGTCGTTTAGTACAGGAAGACGAGGATGCCCGGGTATAGTGCTTGGTTCTACCATGACAACCAGGTCTTATATTAAAAAATAGAAAAAAACCTTATATGGGCATTTCTTGAACACAGCACTAATGTTTGGAGCGTACCGCAGCTTATATCCCCAATACATTCCGTCATCTCGAGGCCTTGAAGAAGGGACAATGTTCTGTGGACCTGAAAATTTATGTTCCATAGAACTCATTATTCTTGCATTGATTTTGTTCTCATTTGAATGGTTTTACTGACCTGCATCCAGATTACGATTTGTTCCCATCTCAACCGTTACTCTTGTTCCAGGTTCAAGAACTTGATCGACCTTAATATTCTGCAATATTCAGCCAAAAAACTAAGCTATCATTGAAGTTAAAACTCAGCAGGCAATATTCATCTTAAATCCAGTATATATTATGAACATGAAGAGAAAATAAGAATAAAATCCTAAGTATCATGTGGCTTATCAAACAAATAGGTGTTCCGAGAGCGCATTGATGTATGATGAACATATATGATGCAGAATTGCAAATGATATTAAATTTATGCAACGACTTCGAATCTCTCCTTTACATATCCTCAACTTTATAAAAAGCATAGTTGCAATAGGTAGGGGAGCAGAGATCACTCAAAATAAACCCCTCTGGTTCATTTGTTGCAATTGTCGAAAAGGGGCTTCATAGAACAGTGAACAAGTAATATATGAATGAAAACAAATAGTTGGCTAGAAATATCCAGGTAGTTAAAAAGTTGAGGGCATCAGGAAAATGATTGTCGACACAAAACTTACCTGAAGTTCAGAGATCAAGTGTAAGTCATCATTTGCCCAAATTAATTTTAAATTTCCAGAAAGAAAAAAAAAAGAGAATGAGAGACATGCCTAATGGTATAAGAGTATATTGAAAAAATGTGCACCTACGAAAAGAAATCACATTTGCTTCACAATGTGTAAACATTTGAAAGGTAATAGCTTCTCTTCGTCACGAAACAATCAAGTGAATAACAACCAAATCCTAAACAACTTAGACTGGTGCAAAGTAGTGGGCATCAACAATTTAAGATGTCAACAGGAAACTTACCTGAGTTTCAGAGATCAAGTGTAAGCCATCATATGCCCAAACTTTGCATCAAACAAATGAAAATTTTGTATATAGTTTGAAAAGGAATCTTAAATGCAGAAATAGAAAGTTAGGGGTTTGCCCAAAAGATGAATCCTCAATGTATAAGGTAGCCTCTATTATTTCATAGTAAACTATATGTGGTGTGAGATTATATAAAAAACATAGAGCAAACTAATAATGTTAAAACTTACAACCAGACATAAGCAAGCATTGGCAGGCAGGGTTTACCTGAGGGCCTTGCTCTATGCCTGCCTTGAACGGATCCCCAACATTACGCTTCATGGCACGCGCCTTTGCTTTCTCCATTTTCTTCAACCCACTTGCTTGCACCTTTTTTTTCTTGCTCCTTTCTTTAGGCATCTTGATGTTCTTCAAGCTGGCTTTGGATCTCTCTGGGTCGTCCTTCAATAAAATTATGTAAATTTCTCCCATCATAATAATTCCGAAAGTTGAAATGGGAACTATATAACGAGGCAAAGAGCAGATGCATAAGTTTGACCAGGTAAATACTTGGCATTTCTGCGAGGATTAGCTATAGAATCCAAGGCACCATCTCCTTCAGCCTCAGCTGCTTCTGTTGCTAGTTGTTGATCTAGGGTTTCTTGCATCTCAACAACCCTTTTCATATGAATAATGAAAAAAAGAGTGCATACAGACCAAGTTCCTATACGTGAAATGTTCGATTAGAGAAAAATAAAAGTATTAGCACAATTATATGTAGAAGGAAAAAACAAAGAAAAAAAGAAGAAGAGGTAAGAGTCCAATCTTATTTTTTAAGCAAATATAAGCTCAAAATGTTCAGAATTCACAGATAGCTTGTACAAGGACCTAATGTTTAAAAAAAAGGAAAAAAAGTGCAAGTCCATGAACCCAAATATATGCTTTCTTTTCCTTTAAAAGGAAATATTATGTGCTAACGAAACCTGTACGAGGAAATTATTTGTAAATGCACAAGAACGACTTTGCAGCATAAAGAACTGTCTTTTATGATTTGCACCCGTTAATGTGGACACCAAATTAAGAACCATAAAATCAGATTACTTGTCCTTAGCAAGCTGGAAAAAGTTGCTAAGGTGACCCCATCAAATCTTTTCAAATGTCTCCCATGTACGATCTATATCTTCAAAGTATTCCCTGAGAATTGTTATAACTTTTTCATGACAAGAAAGTAAATCACTCACATTCAAAATTATAGCAAAAAAGAATATGAGATAACTGCTTCTTATAATCAAACATTTCTTTGGTCGAGGCATTATATAACTTAAAAGTCTCTGCTCTATTCTGGTTGAAAGGTTTACCATCCAAGAACAATAAGGTGCTGAATAAGGTTTAGAAATAAAATACAAATGAAATGTACCAGACAACTGGTTTTTAATTAAAAGGAGTAAATTGCTTTAAAATTCTGGCTAAAGTGCATATCATATCAACTAAAAATACAGTTCAATTCTTGGAACAATGTCAGCTAAAACAAGAATTATCTGTACGATAAATACAGATGAGCTGACCTTAGCCGACCAACCTCCTCCTCATGAGTTGATGCAGCAGCTAATGCAAACCTTCGTTTCCCATCCAGTGCAGTTAACCTCTAAATTCCATATATCACAACCAGATAAGTATCATTTGATATTTACAATAAGAAATAAACCAAGAAAAAGTCACAACCTCATAAGAGCTAATGATTTCTTTGTCACTACTTAAGGAGTCACGTGCCTCAGCAGCCTCAACATAGATTTAGACATCATACCCTCCACATCTTCAGACCAGCTTGTTATGTGGGTAGTAGTACAGGGACTGAGATGAACAAGAGTGAGAATAGCATGAGGAATTTCAGAAAATAAATAAGACTTAAAGCTAGAACTTACAAATAAATATGAAATTACCTTGAGAGGGCCGGCGACTTAGCGCCGGTGACTTTCGCCTTGCAACCGAGAACAGCCGCGATAGAAGTTGGGTATGAGAGGGAGAAACAGGGACAAAGGTTTCGTGAAGGACTTGATGTCTTGGATTCAGTAAATCCAATGAGATCCTGTTAATACAGTTCATTGCGCAATAGATTTGAATCCATAACTTTCTAATATTCAACTATTCATTCATATATGTTTCACTTTTTTATAATCTGCAACAGCACCACAGAAGCATGTTATCACTACTTTAACAAGACTTTTTAACGAAACAAAAGAGGCGTTGGGAGGGGCCCGAGCAAATCCAGCTAAGAAACGGGAAATAGAAGACAGCTCGAGGAAATTAGGTGAATTGTTTGCAAAATTGAATAGTGGAGACATATCTAAAAATGCTGCGGAGAAGCTTGTACAATTATTCAATCTAAGTCCAACTAGAAATCTGAACACTTGACACATAGACACAAATTGAAATTCAGAACTTATCTAACAAATAGAGTTTTTGCCCAATCATTCAATTATTTTGTAAAGAGCAGAAACTTAGGGCTAGAACACAATCAAGAAAGTTTGATAGAATTTCAGAAAATAGATAATATAGAACCTCAAAATCTAGAAAGAGAGATAGATGGTAGAATTTACCTATGGAGAAGAGCACCGGCGAGCTTTCCGCCGTCCAACGAGAATCGAGAACCAGCGGCGTTGAGACGGTGGCAAGACTCTGCTTTTCGTCGGGGAACCAGCGGCGGTGAGAAACGAGAACCAGCGGCGGTGAGAGATGGAAGTTGAGAGAGATGGATAGAAAAGGGAGAAGATGGAGGTGAGACGGTGGCAAGACGATTTTCGTCGGGGAAGCAGCGGCGGAAGAAGTTGGAGGGAGAAGTAAATTGAAGAAAGGAAAATTCGAGTGCGCGGGAGAAGAAAATTGAAGAAGAAAGCTGGGAAATTCAAGTGTGAGAATTAAGGGTTTATGATAATAAACTCAAATTAGGATAATAAACTCAAATTAGGCTAGAACAATTATTAAGTGTAAGAATAAAGAGGGTTTATGATAATAAATTCAAATTAGGATAATAAACTCAAATTTTAAAATCCACCTAATTAGGGAGAACCACTAAGTGGATTATTAAGTCTAAAAATTTTAAATAATGGGCTTATGATAATAAATCAAATTAGGCTAGAACAATTATTTTGATTGGACTAAGTATACATATAGAATTAATAGTATTATTTATAATCTTAAAATTCTAAAAGAGTATTAATTAAATTAATACTGCATTATAAGAATTAATTTAGTATTTTAAACTTAGAATTTAAAATATTCCAATTAAATTATCTTGAACTATTATAGTACTCATTATAGTACTCATTATTAACTATTATAGTATTTAGTATTTTTTTAAGTTTTCTATTTTACAAAAAACACTAATATACATGACATTTTTTAATAAAGTGTCATGTATATTAAATTAAAACACACGCATAGATGACATTTCAATGATATTGTCATCTAAGCAATAGAAAGATGACACTATACCATGACATTATTTAACAAAATGTCATCTATATTTTTCTTGACACTTCATACATCACATTTTTTTTCCAAAATGTCATCTATGCAAAAAAAGGCGCTCATAGATGACATTTTTTGAAAAAAATGTCATCTATGATGTGTCATCTATACTCATTTTTCTAGTAGTGGCAGTGAGCCGACCACTCTTTGATGACATGGGAAACGTAATTTTCGATGGCAAGATAGAGATTTTTCCTTTCACATAATAGATTCCAGCCAAAAGAAAGTCAAAAAACAGGGTAGCAGGCACTCTTGAGACAAAGCCCATTCACTCAATCACAAAAGATGTGATCAACAAGGTAATCTACATGAGTTATTTATGGTTATTTCAGTTAATAGAACTCAGGATTGCAGTTAATAATACTCAAAATTTGCAGATTATTCCAGCCATTAAGCTTAAATGGCCAACCAAAGAAAGTAAGACCATTTACATTCAACAAGACAATGTTAAACCCCATATCAAAGACAACGACATTGACTTTAGAAATGCAGCAACAACTGATGGATTTGACATAAGGATAGTTCATCAACCCTCCAACTCACCGAACACGAATGTCAATGACTTGGGGTGATTGAGAGCTATACAAAGCATCCAAACATATAAAGCATGCTACAATGTGGACTCTCTTGTGAATGCAGTGGTGTGTTCCTTTGAAGAACTTTCACCAACAACTCTAAACAAGGTTTTTCTTAGTTTACATGGTTGCTTTATGGAAATTATGAAGTTGAAGGGCCATAACTGCTATAAGATACCCCACATGAAGAAGGATTGTCTTATAAGACAAGGGAAACTTCCAAATGTTTTAGAAGTTCCATTGACTTTGGTAAGGGAATGTTTGATTCATTTAGTGGATAATGGGAGGTCTGAAGTGGTTCAAAGTATTAGGAATACCTTAAGTATAGAAGATATAGTGGAACAGTAGGTTTTTATGTTTGCATTTTAGTGAAATATACAGTATATCAAGTATGCATATTTTGTATAAATGCAATTTTTTGTTGTGCAATCTTGTTAAACATGCAGTATATCTAGTCTGCATATTTTGTGTAGATGCAAGCCTTTAGTGTTTGCATTTTGGGTAAGAATACAGTAAATGTGACTGCATTCTTTGTGAAAATGCAAGTTTTTGTACCTATATTACAGATTACAGGTTTAAATATCTATATTACAGATTACAGATGCCTAAGTCAAGATTACAGAATAAGGTCATCAACATCACTAAACCCCAATCATAATAACTGGACATTACAAAAACCAACTGAGTAAGGTCATCAACATCACAAAAACCAACAGATTACATATCACAGGTCATCAACATCACAAAACCAACAGATTACAACTCACAACCCCAATTCAAGATTTCAGATCACAAAAACCCCAATTTCATATCACAAAAACATCAATATTTCAATTTAAGAACACAAAACCCCAATTTAAGATCACAAAAACATCTATATTTCAATTTCAAAACACAAAACCCCAATTTCAAATCACAAAAACCTCAAGATTTCAATTTCAGTAAAAAAATTCTCAACATTACAGATCACAAAAATTGCAGATTACAGATCACAACAATCAACATTACAAATGATAATAGTACAGATTTCATCATATTGAAATCGTATTAAAGGTGAGCAAAATCTTATCATCTCAAGACCTTCACAATTTCTCCAACACAGTGCTCTTACCACACAAAAAACACATAAAAATCACATAAAAACACATGCATAAACTGAAGTAGCCAGGAAAGATCTCACCAGATCCAGATCCAAGTACCCCATCCCAGAACCGAGCTCCCCACCTCCAACAACCGAAGCAGCGCTGGTTACCTCTGCCTCCTCATCCCAATCCAAGTACCCCATCCCAGAAGCAATCAATCCGCCGCTCAGAATCTCTATATCAACAATAACGAGGGTCTTCGTGTAAGAACACCCTAAGGATGTACAAATGGATAGTTCAAACGGTGCATCGGATTCCACATAGGGGTAGAAAAAAAATTTAGGATTAGAAGGGGGAATGATCTTAATCACAGCAGGGAAAGGGGTAGGGTTTAGATTAGGGGGAAGCTGGGCATTTTCAGATGGGGGAAAAGGGGTAGGTTTAGATCGCTGATGCTGGGCATTGTCACAAAAAAGAGTAGGCGGTTTTGATGAAAGAGCACGAAGCTCACCAAGCAGTTGCAATATTGTAACAATTTCAGATGCAGCGTCGCAAGCGCCTGATATTTTGATTCACAACTAGAACGAGATACCGTAGGTTGTTTCTTAGCACACCAAGAAATAAGATTCGCACCAAGAAATGGAATAAACATAAGTAGATCGTCGTGTTTCAAGACATCGAGCTTAATCAGCTTCAAAGTAGCCAACGAGTGAGGAAGATGAGCCACAGGAGAAACTAAGACCATAAGCAGGAGTGCTCTTAACATAACGAAGAATATGTTTAACAGCTTGAAAATGATCAAGAGTAGGCCGTTGAAGAAACTGACTTACTAAATTGACAGAAAATGAAATACTGAGGCGAATAATGGTGAGATATTGAAGGGCTCCAACCAGAGAACGATATAAAGTTGGATTTTCAAAGGAAGGACCATACGAAGATAGTTGAAAACCTGTGGCCAATAGCGTGGATAATGGTTTTGCTTCCTCAAGGTTTACCCGCTTGAGAATGTCGTGAGCATATTTGGCTTGATTTAGAAATATGTCATCAGAATTATATGTAATTTCAAGTCCAAGGAAATAACTAAGTTTGCCAAAATCCTTGATAGAAAATTCCTGTTGAAGACGAGAAATGAATGATGCCAATAAAGTCGGAGTATTTCATGTGAGGATAAAATCATCAACATACACAAGAAGATAAAGCAAAGATGATCCCTGAACATAAATAAACAAGGAAGAATTCGAACGACTGCAAGTAAGAAATCACTAAGTCGTTGATACCACGCTAGAATGACCTACTTAAGATCATAACGAGCTTTCTTGAGGCGACAAACATGATTCGGGTAACGAGGATCAACATATCTCGGGGTTCGTAAGGATAATATTTTTCCTTTACATGGTATCAGAGGGAACACCCTACCTTTCTTATTCTTTTCTTGGCTTTTCTCTTCCAAATCACTCTCATGGCGGCTACTCCTTCACCATCAGATTCTCTACCATTCTCTACATTAATTCATATGGTTACCATCAAGATGTCATCTACTAACTATCTTTTTTGGCGACAACAACTTCTCTCTCTCCTCACATGTCAAGGGCTTCTCAGTTTAGTGGACGGTTCTCGCCCAGCACCATCATGAGTATCCCACCGTGAGGATGGCACTGTCGTCACCAATGCTGCGTTTCAGGCTTGAAAATTTGAGGATCAAAAAATCATGAATTTTTTGTTTTCTTCCCTCACGGAAGAAGTTATGGCCGTCGTTTTGGGTTGTTCATCTTCTAGGGACGTCCGGCTTGCCCTTGAGTGTACATACATTCACGACTCTAAAGCTCACGAGCTTCATTTGAAAGATGCAACTACTGAAAAAGGTTCTCGTAGCATCTCTAAGTATGGACATCAATTCAAGTCTGTTTGCGACCAACTTGCTGTAATTGGTCGTCCTATTGACGAAACTGATAAAGTGCATTGGTTCTTACGAGGTCTTGGATCATCATTTTCTGGTTTTTCGGCATCTCAAATGGCTATATCACCTCTTCCATCATTTGTTGATCTTTTATCCAAAGCCGAGAGTTTTTCACTCTTTCAAGACTCGCTTGATGCTGCCACTCCTCCTGTTGCGGCATTTGTGGCTCATAACACACCCTCACACTCTGCCTCGATGATGGAGCTCAGTCATTATCACTTCGTCAAAATAAATTTATAAACCTACACTATTCACTAGGTTCCGCAAGTGGCAAGTACAGGGTCGATCCCACAGGGAGTTGGTGGATTTCTCTCTCGATGTCACAATTTGGGGTTTTGAATCGGGTCTTGCCTTGGGCAAGAAATGTAATCAAGCAAAAAGTAAAATGTTGTAAAAGTAAATAACTCAAAAGAAAACACTAAAAGAGTTAAATGAGAAAACAACTTGACTTGGGTTAGAATCCTTGAGTCTTGACTTATTTCTTGATCATTGATGCAAAGTTGTTCGTTTTATCAGAATGTCATTGGTTAAAGGCGAGCATAAGAATGGAGTTTTACTCAAACCCCAAACGCATCACTCAAGCAGCCCCCTTTTTAATCATCACGTAGCATACCCTTTCAGCCCAGAAAGTAAGGGTTACTCATCCCCTTATCCCCTTTGTCCAAGATTGTTCATCGACCAAGCTTACTCCAGCATACCCAAATAGGCATTTACAGGGAACACAATAACAATGGGCACACCATCTCAGACGCCCGTCCCATGGAGTCCCCACATACATCACCGCACTGATCCCTCTGGCTGGCAAGAAGGGAGTCGCTAGCACTTGGAGTTTCTAACTCGCAGTTGTAACTTGATCTTGACTGTTTTATATGTTTTTGGTCTCGTTTCTAATACGCTTTTGGTCTTCAAATGCTTAGTTTTAGTGTTCGAGTTGATGCTTTGGTCTTCCTTATGCTACATTGTAGGTGAGAATCAACAAAAATGACTTCCGAGACTTCGATAAAGGAAACGAGACCAAAAGACGAAGAAAAGGGCAAAATGTGCACTTTGGCCGAAGATGGACCTAGCGAGCGCTAGGACCCCAGCGCTCGCTAGGGTGAAACACTGAAGCGGGCAGAACAGGAACCCAGCGATCGCTAGCCCCTATCGGTCGCTGGCCCTGCGCACTCTCCAAGGCAGAACTTGGGGCTAGCAAGCGCTACCCCCCAGCGCCCGCTAGCCCCTGCAATGAAGAGAAGACAGAACAGTGTAGCGCTCGCTACCCCACTGCAGCATTACCTCACCCAGCAAGCCAAGGTAGCGCTCGCTGGCCCCTAGCAAGCGCTACCCTGGCGCGAGTCTTCCCCTATTTAAAACACCCAGCGTGATTTTTCTTCAGACTTCTTCCTTCACGTTTTTTTTGTACTTCTAGTCTAGGGTTTAAACCACGAGAGAAAACACTGTTAGTCTAGATTTTATTTCTTGTTCGTTCTTCAATTTCGTTGTGGATTCGTTCGTGATTCAAACCCGGAGTACTTTAATGCATTATTTTTCTTTTCAATCAGTGAGTTCTTTTACTGTTTTCTTTCTCGCTTTATGATTTATTTCCTTTCTGCTTTGTTATTGTTTAATTTCCTATTTAGCAATATAAATCCTTCAATCATGTTAATCAATCACTTCAAAACATGTTTCAATTCAGTTCTTTAATTCATTGTTCTTACATTTAGAATTCAATTACTTTACTAGTTTTCGCCTAGATAAATTAATTAGTTTAAAAATCAAAAAACCCTTCTTTTATTTACTTTCTGTTCTGCATCATAGATAGAGCCCTGCTTAGCCTTCCTTGAGAATACGACTTAGGATCAACTTACTTATCTATAACGAATTCGTACTCTTGCGAACAATTTACTATAATAAATTGTAAGTATATTGGCTGGAAACATTCCTCGTGCCCGATACTGAATCCCTTTATCGGACAGTGGGTCTGGTCTAAACAACGCCACGTACTACAGTTTAAAATAAGTTGGAACAAATTTTGGCGCCGTTGTCGGGGAAGGCTTTAGGCATCTAATTGTGTTGCTTTTTATTTTATTTTATTTTGTTTATTTTGTTTTATTCATTTGCTCCCGCAAGGTGCGTTTGATCTTCTTTTGGTTTGTGTATGCTAGGTCGCCGAAGCTTGAGACAAGAGTTGGTACCCTACGTCGACAACATCAATAGAAGAGAAGCCATACGTGAGGAGCAATCTAAGGACGTTGTCAATCTCGCCACTTTATTCGAAGAACAATTAGTGATAATGGCCGAGGAAGACGAAGCCCCTAGAAAACTCGGAGACTTTGCCAGGCCGACATACGGCATCACTGCATCCGCCATCGTACTTTCAGCTGCGGGGAGAAATTATGAGCTGAAGCACAATCACATCAACCTGCTTCCCTCATTCTACGGGTTGCCGAATGAAGATGCGCTCCTTTTTATCAGGGAGTTCTGCACAGCTGTTCAATCCATCCCACTCCAGACCATCACTGAGGATGAGCTGCTTAGGAAATGCTTCCCCTATTCACTCAAGGATAGGGCGAAGTCGTGGTATCTCTCCCTTCCAGCAAGATCATTACCTACTTGGAAGGCGGTGAGTACCACGTTTCTACTTAAGTACTACCCAAATCACAAGACGCAGCAAATCCGACTCCAAATCATGTAGTTTGCTCAAGAACCTGAGGAGCCTTTTCACGAGGCCCTTGATAGATTCAGAGAGCTCCAGCAGCAGTGCCCGCACCATCAGATTGTACCGGAACTCCTCTGGCAGATCTTCTACAATGGATTGCAGCACACCTATCAGTTCATGGTAGATACAGTGGCTGGAGGGAACATAGCTGAGAAGACTGCAGATGAGGCAATTGAGATTTTCGAGACGCTAGCCACTAATTCGCAGCAGAAAATCTCACGATCCAAGAGAGTGGAGGTCCGAGAGATCGGAGTCAGCCCAGACCTCAAGAAGCAGATGGCCGATATGATGCGGGAATTGCAAGAGTTGAAGATGAGCAAGGCCTCCGCAGTAACCAAGCATGAGCCGGCATCTGAGCCGTGCCCGATATGTGGTGATCTCACTCATGACGAGAATCACTGCACTAGAATGGCGGAGATGACTTACGAAGGAGAGGCAGAAATCTATGCTGCACAAGGCTTCTAGCCACGCCCGCCATTCGAGCAACATCCACAGTAGACTTAGGGATGGAGAGCTCAGAATAACT
The DNA here is from genome assembly GCA_026898415.1 of Leonotis leonurus. Classification (NCBI taxonomy): domain Eukaryota; kingdom Viridiplantae; phylum Streptophyta; class Magnoliopsida; order Lamiales; family Lamiaceae; genus Leonotis; species Leonotis leonurus. The sequence continues at coordinate 178,500 of JAPKLX010000007.1, forward strand.
CGACATGGAAAGGGCCAAATCAAGGTCAGAACCAAAGCTTCCCTGCCCGGCAACCGGCCCCACAACAATATTATCCGCCGCAGCAAGGGTATTATCCGCAGCAGCCCTATTATCCACCTCAGGCAGGGTATTATCCACCACCTTCTTATCAGCAGCCGCAGCCGACGTATCAGCAGCCGCCGCCATCTCCGTTCCAGTCGCAGTTCCCGTCCGTGCCGCGATCATCCCCATCTAAACCTTCTCTTGAGGACAGTCTTGCAGTGTTCATGCAAGAGAGCAAACTGGCTCGGGAGGCGCAAGAGGCTACTATCAAACGCCTCGAGAGTCAAATTGGGCAGATCTCAGGAGCTGTTAATCAGATGCAGCAACAGCAGCAGACCAGAAAGATACCCGGGCAGGGACACTTAGCGCAGCAGATTCAGGCCATTACTGTTCTTCGTAGTGGCAAGCAAGTTGACAATAAGGTGGCTATGTCGGAGGATGAGCCGACTAAAGAGGTGGAGGACGCTGAGAAAGGGAAGGAACCGGAGGACGCTGAGAAAGGGAAGGAACCGGAGCAACCTGCTACTCAGTTGCACAAAATGCAAATCCGTACAAGCCGCCAATTCCTTTTCCGAGTAGGCTTAAAAATGTTAAGCTTGAGAAGCAGTTCGCGGATTTCTATAAGATGTTGTGTCAAGTACATGTCAATCTACCACTCCTGGACGTAATCCGCAACGTACCGGCGTACCTTAAATTCTTTAAGGAGCTAGCCTCCAAAAAGAGAAGATTTACAGACGATGAGTCGATCATGGTGTCCGAGGTGGCCAGCTCTATCATGCAACAACCTCTTCCTCAGAAACTGCGAGATCCAGGTAGTTTCGTTATCACTATAGCACTTGGTAATGGTAAAACTGTAACAGGCATGCTTGATTTAGGTGCAGGTATTAATCTCATGCCTTATTCAATTTTTAAGGAATTAGACTTAGGGGAGTTGAAACCTACACGCATGAGCCTACAGTTAGCTGATCGTTCTGTTAGATATCCTAGGGGTTTTATAGAGAACATCCTAGTGAGTGTTGGTGGTCTGATAGTGCATATGGATTTTGTTATGTTAGAAATAGGTGACGTGCATGAAAACGGACGCGATCATACTTTATTGCTTGGTAGACCATTCATGGAAACTACTAATACTCTGATTGATGTAAAAAATGGTAACATACAAATGTCTGTGCTAGGAGAGAAAGTTTCATTTTCCGTGCATAAGCACAAAGCTATGCCTTCTGTTAATTCTATTGAAGACTGTTCTTTTATCGATTCGGTTGATGCTCTTGCCGAGATTTCTTTTGTGTAGGATTACAGTTTGGAGGAGATCTTTGAAGGATCGGCCGACATGGAGGAAAAGCTTCGTTTGGAGGCCCAGTTCGCAAAACCACCTCCTAGGCCGTTAGCAAATCCACCAACACCGGAGAAATTGGAGTTAAAGGAGCTTCCTGCGAATCTGAAGTACGTATTTCTCGAGGAGAACGAGCAGAAGCCGGTGATTATCTCAGCTGATTTGACTCAAGTCCAGTAGGCTCGGTTAATAACTGTGCTGAAGAAGCACAAGTTAGCCTTCGGCTGGAGTCTGGCAGACATCCGAGGTATCAGCCCAGCAATGTGCATGCACAAGATACAGCTCGCCGACGATTCTCTCCCAAAGAGGGATGGACAGCGACGACTCAACCCAATACTCATGGAGGTCGTGAAGAAGGAGATCTTCAAGCTTCTAGCTGAAGGGATCATCTATCCGATCGCTAACAGTGAGTGGGTGAGTCCAGTCCACGTTGTACCCAAGAAGGGCGGGATCACAGTGACTATGAATGAGAAGAAGGAGCTTGTCCCTACAAGACCTGTTACCGGATGGAGGATGTGCATTGACTATCGCAAGCTCAATGCGGCTACGAAAAAGGACCCCTTCCCTTTACCCTTTATTGATCAAATGTTAGATAAGCTTGCCGGTAATGACTATTTTTGTTTTTTGGATGGTTTGTCAGGTTATTATCAGATTGCGATCGACCCGGAGGACCAAGCAAAGACGGCCTTCACCAGCCCTTTCGGAACTTATGCCTTTCGAAGGATGCCATTTGGACTGTGCAATGCACCAGGTACGTTTCAGCGATGCATGATGTCTATTTTCTCTGACATGATTAGTGACTTTGTAGAAGTCTTTATGGATGACTTTTCTGTTTTTGGCTCTTCGTTTGATGATTGTCTTTCTAAAATTGATCGTGTCTTGGACCGTTGTGTTGAAACCTATTTGACTTTGAGTTGGGAAAAGAGTCACTTCATGGTACGTAGTGGGATTGTCTTGGGACATGTCGTGTCTAGTAAGGGAATTGAGGTCGATAAGGCTAAAGTTGAGGTAATTGAAAAATTACCTCCACCGACTGATGTTAAGAGGATTAGAAGTTTCTTAGGGCATGCTGGTTTTTATCATAGATTTATTAAAGACTTTTCTAAAATTTGCCAACCTTTGTGTCGTTTACTTGCTCAGGACACCCCCTTTAATTTTGACACTGACTGTCTCTCTGCTTTTATTACTTTGAAAGAAAAATTATGCAGTGCCCCTGTTATTGTTGGCCCTGATTGGTCTGTCCCCTTTGAAATTATGTGTGACGCGTCAAACTCTGCTATAGGTGTTGTTTTAGGTCAACGAGTTGATAAAATGTTGTGTGGGATATATTATGCTAGCTCTACCTTAACCCCCGCTCAGATTAATTATACTACCACTGAAAAAGAGATGTTAGCGGTAGTATTCTCTCTTGATAAGTTTCGTGCGTACATTATAGGGTCTAGAGTTATCATACATAGTGATCATGCTGCTTTACGATATCTGTTGATTAAGCCTCAGGCGAAGCCTAGGCTAATTCGTTGGGTCTTGTTATTGCAAGAGTTTGATGTAGAAATTCGTGATAGAAAATGGTATGAAAACGCCGTTGCCGATCATCTCTCTCGCTTAGAACATGTTCCTCCTCCCCTATCTTATGATCTAGTTGACGAGTCTTTTCCGTATGAGCATACTTACAGTGTTAATCATGTGCCTTGGTTTGCTGACATAGTTAATTATTTAGCTTGTGGCGAATTAAGGTCTGACCTCACTTCCCAAGAAAGGAAGCGTTTTCTCCATGTGTGCAGGCAATACTTTTGGGAAGACCCTTTCCTTTTCAAGCTCGGAAAAGACGAAGTGATTAGGCGATGTGTAGCGGAGGAGGAGCAACCAAAAGTGCTAGAGATGTGCCATGAGACTCATTGTGGCAGACACTTTGGAGGCCAAAAGACGGCACACAAGGTTCTCCAATCAGGTTTATTTTGGCCGACTTTATTTAAGGATGCACATACGTATTATCTTGCGTGTGATAGATGTCAAAGAGTCGGTAACCTAGGTCGTAGAAATGAAATGCCTTTGAACAATATTCTTGTGGTTGAAATATTTGATGTGTGGGGAATTGACTTTATGGGTCCTTTCCCTATGTCTCATGACTACGAATATATTTTGCTGGCCGTTGACTACGTTTCTAAGTGGGTTGAGGCTATCCCCACTAGAACGTGTGACTCTCACATTGTTCTTAAGTTTGTGCAGGAAAATATTTTGTACTGGTTTGGCTTCCCACGAGCTATCATTAGCGATAGTGGCAAACACTTTTGCAACAAATTATTCGAAAGGCTAATGAGGAAAAATGGAATAACGCACAAGATCGTGACCCCATACCATCCAAAAATATCAGGCCAAGCTGAGACGAGTAATAAGGTAGTCAAGAATATCTTGGAGAAGACAGTTCAGCCATCTAGGAAGGATTGGTCGATAAAGCTGAACGACGCTCTTTGGGCATAGGACACGGCGTACAAAAGCGTGTTGGGGATGAGCCCGTATCGTCTCGTGTACGGAAAGGCGTGCCACCTACCAGTTGAAGTGGAGCACAAAGGCTATTGGGCAATCAAGGCTTCCAATCTCGATCTGCAAAAAGCAGTAGAGCACCGTTCTCTACAGATGTCCGAGTTAGACGAGCTGCGAAACGAGGCGTATGACAACGCCCGAATTTACAAGGACAAGGTGAAGACAATCCATGACCGAAGAATTCTCTACAAAGAATTGAAGTCTGGTATGAGGGTGTTATTATTCAATTCCCGGTTGAAGCTTTTTCCCAGGAAATTGAAGTCTAGATGGAGCGGCTCATTCATAGTGAAAGATGTTAAGCCGTACGGGGCAGTTGAGATTGCTAAAGAAGGAAACGATGACTCATTCGTGGTGAATGGGCATCGTGTTAAGCCGTACATCGAGAGGTGGCCTACCAACTTCACGGTGGAGTCCACACCGATTGAAGATCCACTCTCTACTTGATCACATATTTCCGTCGAGCTTATGACGTTAAACAAGTAGTCTTTTATTTCCTTTGATTTTGTTCTTGTTGTTTTATTTATTTTCGTTTCTTTATACCGTACTTATTAGGTGAAGAACACAGTTTAATTCAATTTTCGTGTTGCAGGAAAAATCGGGTGGAATGCACAAGAGGTCATGGAAAAGCAGACAAAAAAGAAGACATCTACGAGAGCTGGGCCAGTGCTCGCTAGGCCCCAGCGAGCGCTAGCCCAGCGTTCTGCCCCAGTCCAGCATAAGAGGCCAGCGCTCGCTACCCCCCCAGCGAGCGCTAGCCCCAGTCCCTATCCCAAAACAGAACGCAGGGGTAGCGCTCGCTAGCCCCCAACGCTCGCTACCCCTGACCCATGCCATCATATCCAGCGCGCAGGGGTAGTGCTCGCTACCCCCCCAGCGAGCGCTACCCTCGCTCCCTGCCCACCCCACCTAGCGCGCTAGGGTAGCGGTCGCTACCCCCCCCCCCCAACGACCGCTACCCCCCCTCGCTGCCTCCTATATCTCCTTTCTTCCCCTTTCCTTCTCCCTCACAATTTCTTCTCTCGCGACACAGCAGCACCCCAACCCTTTCCTCCATATTTTCTTTCTTCAATTCCTCCACAAATCTCCCCTAAATCTTTCTATCTTCATCCTACTACACCAATTCCTCCATAAATCTCCAACTTTACCACCCTTTTCTCTCATATTCTCAACCCATCACCTTCCTCCAACCTTCAAATCCCTAAATTTCAAATTCCCCCAATTTCTCAAACCCTAACTTCTCTCCCTCTCCAAAAATTCACCTTCTTCCTTCCAATTCCGGCCACACCCCCGTGATTCTGCTACGCCACAGTTGCACCACCGACCACAGTCACCTTCCGGCAATTTTCCGGCGACTTTTTCCGGCAACCTCCATTGTCACCTTCTCTACTCTAAATAGCGCGCTCCAAGAATCGTGCCGGCGAGCAAGCTACAAGCACTTCTCAACCGGAGGAGCCTACCATCGAGGAGCTCCAACAAGTATATAATTGCCTCTTTCCACTCGAATCACACTTGGAGGGGCAATTCTACGAAAGGTGGACTCGACATGAGGTAACTCCACCCCATACACTTGACTGGAATTTGCTTGCTAGTTTAGGATGCGTTAGAGAACTCGAGCAATATCTTGATGTTTTAGGACTTAGAAAATATGCTCACATGTCTTTTAAATGTTCTACAGTACTTACGCATGAATTCCTATCGACTTTGACTGTGCCTGCGGACCTTACTTTCTGTACATTTAGATTGCAGGGAGTACCCCGTCGTGTTTCTATCACTTTGTTGTGCAGGATTATGGGATTCCACGGCAAGAATGTGGGGGATCAATCCCCACCTTCCCATTTCAATCCAAATGCCACATGGAATTCCCTCACAGGTTTCCACAACTGGCAAGCCGGTGGGATGCCGGCTGGTTTCATTCAGAATAATGTTCTGATGATCCTTCATAAGTTTCTATCTTATGGGATCACTAGCAAGGAGCAAGCAAATAAGGTGAACCAGTCTGAAGTCTACCTACTCCAGAGTGCCGTTCGAGGCTCCCGGGTGTGCGCTGGCTACTATATTCTTAACACCTTTAAGAATATGTTGGCCACAGTCCGGTACCATGCCACACTGCCCCTCGTGATCTGTGCCATTGCTCGGCACTTCGAGGTTTTTGACCCGGACCAGCTTGATCCCGCCGACACCCTCTATGTGTCAAGGATTGATCACTCGGAGCTCCGCCAGGCTCGCATCTGCACCATGGACTACACGTGGGTGCCATCCATCTCCCAACGCTGTGTGGTTAACCACACTAATGAGTTGGCCGCCATTGCCGCCAACTTACCTGATGTCGGCGGTGACGAGGGAGCAGCTGACCGAGCAGCCGAGGAGGACGCCTATGAGGACGCCCCTATGCAGGATGCCTTTGCTTCCGGGCATTCCTCCTATCCGATAGGCACCGGCCAGTATCACTATGGTGCCGGCTCTACTTCTACCGGTGGTGTGGACCACCTCACGTCGCAGTTTCAGTCTCTGAGCACTGAACTCGGCGCCCTCCGATCCGACTTCACCTCCTTCAGGCAGGACTTCACCAGTTTCTCCCAGGACTTTAGGGCCCATGCTCACGAGGCCCAGTCCTTCTACTGGGAGTTTGGAGACTTCAGCTCCTCCATGCTTCGGAGCCAGGAGCGGATTGAGGAGAGGGTGACAGCTACCGACGACATGATGTCTGAGCAGGCTCGTCAGTGGAGATTATCCTAGGAGCAGTCGGCTCTCCAGTATCAGCAGATACTAGAGAACAACCGACAGATGGCCGAGCTTAACGCCTAGTGGTCGAACTGGGCTTTGTACGATCACCCACCGCCACCGCCGGATCAGCAGTGACTTGTCACTGCTGCTTAGTACGTATTTCTTTTCGTTTTCTTTTTGCGTGTGTCTGGGTTGTTTTGCATTTAGTTTATTTTTCTTGTTTTGTTACTTCTTTTGCTTTGTTTGGCGTTTCTTTTGTAGGTCTAACCCTTTACAACTACTCGAGCTCTCACCACTGCCGCATTGCCCTGTATCGGGTATTATCTTTTCCTCTCTCTTGTTTTTATGTTGCAATGAGGACATTGCTATCTTTATTTTGAGGGGGAGGGGTGTGTATGCTTTATATTGTAGCATGCAGCATATTATTAAAACTGTGTAGTTGTGCATGCATGTTTGTCCAATTGCTGTTGAGCTTGATATGATTAGTGCTTGATTTTGATGAGGACTTGTTAATTATGTTTGATGACATGAATTTCCGTTGTGAGTTATCGATTGGGTATGAGTATTGTATCTTGATCATAGTTGTTGTGGGTCACTCTGTGTGTGATGATTTTATGTGATGACTCGTAGCGTTGTGAATTTGACTAAAATTATTTGTTGGCTAGACTTGGTTATTAATTAGTGATTGTAAGATTGAGTTGGGAGGCTTTTGCTCCTCTAGAAACCATGAGCATGGGAAACCACACGAGAACACTTTAGATGACCTCTAAATGTTTTTGTCTCCTGACTTTTGGCCATATAACTCACTCTTTCGATACCTAGCTCGAATGGCCTTAATAATTATTATTGAGTTGGTTGAACTATTTGAATAGGTGATAAGAACTCTACCCCTCTTCCTCTATGTAATTGAAGAAAATTTTGAATTCGAGTAATGGGTATGGGAAACCACACTAGGATACTCGGTTTATCCGAAGATCACACCTAGTGACCAATGTTCTATATATCACTAAAAATTCTTTGTTATTTGGCTCTTAATTGATTGTGATTAAAATGATAAAAATCCAAAGTCTAGCTTGTGAGTGATTGAAAAGCCAAATTTACATGCGTTATTGAGTTTGATCATATTGAGTTGCACCTTCGAGGGAAACACATAATATTGATTGAGTTATAATCTTACAATCCCTTTTGATTGCTCGTAATGAATATGATTGTCATTGCATGATTATACTTGTCGCTTGTTTTGAAATCTCCGTATTATGTCGAGTTTAGACTTGCTTGAGGACAAACAAGGTATTGTGTGTGGGAAGGTTGTTTTATATGTTTTTGGTCTCGTTTCTTATACGCTTTTGGTCTTCAAATGCTTAGTTTTAGTGTTCGAGTTGATACTTTGGTCTTCCTTATGCTACATTGTAGGTGAGAATCAACAAAAATGACTTCCGAGACTTCGATAAAGGAAACGAGACCAAAAGACGAAGAAAAGGGCAAAATGTGCACTTTGGCCGAAGATGGACCTACGCTAGTGTGAAACACTGAAGCGGGCAGAACAGGAACCCAACGATCGCTAGCCCCTATCGGTTGCTGGCCCTGCGCACTCTCCAAGGTAGAACTTGGGGCTAGCGAGCGCTACCCCCCCAGCGCCCGCTAGCCCCTACAATGAAGAGAAGACAGAACAGTGTAGCGCTCGCTACCCCACTGCACCATTACCTCACCCAGCGAGCCAAGGTAGCGCTCGCTGGCCCCTAGCAAGCGCTACCCTGGCGCGAGTCTTCCCCTATTTAAAACGCCCAGCGTGATTTTTCTTCAGACTTCTTCCTTCACGTTTTTTTTGTACTTCTAGTCTAGGGTTTAAACCACGAGAGAAAACACTGTTAGTCTAGATTTTATTTCTTGTTCGTTCTTCAATTTCGTTGTGGATTCGTTCGTGATTCAAACCCGGAGTACTTTAATGCATTATTTTTCTTTTCAATCAGTGAGTTCTTTTACTGTTTTCTTTCTCGCTTTATGATTTATTTCCTTTCTACTTTGTTATTGTTTAATTTCCTATTTAGCAATATAAATCCTTCAATCATGTTAATCAATCACTTCAAAACATGTTTCAATTCAGTTCTTTAATTCATTGTTCTTACATTTAGAATTCAATTACTTTACTAGTTTTCGCCTAGATAAATTAATTAGTTTAAAAATCAAAAACCCCTTCTTTTATTTACTTTATGTTCTGCATCATAAATAGAGCCCTACTTAGCCTTCCTTGAGAATACGACTTAGGATCAACTTACTTATCTATAACGAATTCGTACTCTTGCGAACAATTTACTATATTAAATTGTAAGTATATTGGCTGGAAACATTCCTCGTGCCCGATACTGAATCTCTTTATCGGACAGTGGGTCTGGTCTAAACAACGCCACGTACTACAGTTTAAAATAAGTTGGAACATTGACCAAAACTGCTACTGGCCAGAAAACACCGAGAACTTGATCAAGTTGTATAGGATTCAGATTTAGCACTTTAGGAACACGTCAATACAACTATATGCACGGGACCTCTCAAAACGTTATAAGTTTGGACTCAATTCATCTTTCCCAAACCAAGTTTATAAACCTAGCTACTCATATGAAAAGTAAAGAACAAGAATGAAATAAACGAAAGCATACTTATATTAAAATACGGAAATAGAGTTGTTACCAAAAGATTCTCTTGTCAGGACCAACCATTGGCAAGGTCGAAAGCATTAAACATAAATTAAATAAAATGTTTGCCCATAAGACTTGTTTCTTTCTCCCCAACACTCATTAAAATAAAGGCCTAGACTAAGGATAAGAGCAGTCGGGCGTCGTTCCCTCCCCTCTAATGCATATGTATCTGATTCATAGCGTGAGGTTTTAATAGCATATCCATGGGCTTGGACTTTCGTGGTGGTGGTGGCTAGGGTTGCGGCGAACTTTCCTTCCCGGTCAGATATTCCACGTAGAAGGAAATATTCTCAATCCTCCCCAAACTGTTGGTGGAATGAAAGAGAGATATTTTTTCTTTTCCGCAGAAGGAAAGAAATCCGCATGAATCCCAGCGTCTTGCCCGTCACCTTCTATGCTCCCGACTGCTTAGTTTGTCTCCTTGTCTTGACCAATTCGCTTCTCTTGCCCCCAACGGTTGCAACGTGATCTCGAGCGGTACCTTGTCTTGAGCTTCAGATTTTCCAAGTTGCTTACATGCAACTTTGACCTGCATCCTGCCAGCTCTAGACTTGTGTCCTCCCAGACACAAAATACGATACAAACAAAGGAAAATGACTCAATCTAGACCTAAAATAAGACACAAAATGAGCTTGTCACTTGGCTAGGTCACAACGTTCTTACCCATCAAAAAATGCAGGTCGCGGCAATGGTCATGGTAATAGTCATCGTCGGTGTCCCTATTGCCAAATATGTCGCATTAATGGTCATTATGCCAACACCTGCCTAGAACGATATACAAACACTAATTCTGATGGAAATTAAAAGCGTGATTCATCTACAAGCACCGCGCACTTAGCTGAGGCATTTTCTGTTGGTTGTCAAATCTCCCCACAGTCTACTTCTGATTGGTATATTGATAGTGATGCATCTGCTCATATAATGTTGGATTCTTCTTTATTGGATTCCTCAACTCCATATTCATGTTCTGATTTTGTTACTTATGGAAATCATGAACGATTAATAATTTCTCATGTCAACTCTCATTCTCTAAATACCTCTTATACCATGTAAAAGATAGATATTATCATTTTTCTTATTTCACCAATATACAGAGACATGTTATATACAACTCTTGTTAAGACAAATAACTAATCTAAATTTGGAAGATATACAATATATCATATTATAAGGAAAGGTAATCACATAAATTATGCAGCATAAATATATGTGATTATCTCTTACTATTAATAAAATTTGGGGAAATGGACTGTAATTTTCCCATTACTTGAACATATAAATTAAGCCTCAGGGATTTATTAATTATTTCTTTATAGTGTAGAGTAGATGTATGGTTAATTGATAGCATAAAGGATGTCTGCAAAGCGGCGAAGATAGTAAATCAGGATCAATTATTACAAACATTTGGTGGAGAAGTTGGACATGAAAATAGTCTTTTCTTTTAATTAGTCTTTTCAATCCTTCATTTCTCTCTTTTCAATTGGGAACAATATATTTCTAAGCTAACTATACTACTCTTTAATTTATTCATCTCACAATTAAGGTGGAAGGATATATAATTTTGTTGTATTAACAGAACGAATTTCACATTTAATTCAACAAAAGAATTTAAATATACAATTTTCTTTATTATATTTTGTATCCAAGTTGATGCATTATATTTTTCATATTTGCAGTTTTGAGCTTGAATTGGACAATCATCATCATAAATAGGGGTGAGTAGTGGGTCAGACCCGGACCGAACCGAACCGAACCGACCCGCTAGGACCGAAGACCCGAAACTTTTAAAAAATATGGACCGACCTGGACCGAAAAAACACTCTGGACCGACCTCGGACCGACCCAGACCCAAACATCGGATCTGGTCAGGGTTCGGTCCGACCCAAAAATAAATAAATTAATTCATATTTTTCATTTCTTATTATATATATATATTACTTTTTTAATGTTCACCAACAATTTCTCATAAAAATTACATAATTAAACATATATTATTATTAAACATTCTCAATTCACAATAAAAATATAAAATAAAAATTGATTCATAATAATAATTTACTAATTCAATCCCAAATTCATAAATAAAAATAAGTGTAAAAAATATTTTATAGATTTTTAATTATATATCTATATAAAAATATAATATATATGTCTTATTAAAAATAAAAATAGATATATTTTAATTATATGGGTCGATTTTGGGTCTAGCGGGTCTGGACCCGAACCGATCCGGTACTTCTTCAGTCCTAAAAAGATGACCTAATCCGGACCGTTACAATAGATGGGTCGGTCCAGACCCGAACCGAACTCGCCGGTCCGGGTCGGTTTTACGGGTCCGATTTGGGTTTGCTCACCCCTAATCATAAAGTAGTTGTCTTCAATCCAAATCTAATTGTAAGTTCTCTATATCTTTTATGGAATCTTTTGTTTATGATAATAATGTTTATAATGAGACTATTTTATATTGATATTGTGCATTTACTAGATATAAATATACTATTTTAGTAGGTTGATAATGGACAAAAGTTGGATGCAAAAACATAATCTATCTGTTAATATAAAAATGTTGTAGATCAATTTCTTGCACTCATCTACATAGTGTTTTTCTCATAGTATAGTGTGCTTAACTTAGATGTTTTGCCTATTTTTTTAGTGGTTTAATCGTTTGCCTCTCGCAATTACCATCTATTATTTCTATCACTGGTTTGGCTGAGGGTAGGAATGATTTAGAGTTTAGGTCATGACTTATTACCTATCACTTGAAGCTCCTTATTGTATTAAACATCAACACATGATAAGGGCATAATTTATTTATCAACACATGACGATTATGATTTAATATTAGTTTTATGATTGTGTGGCTTTTTATTATGACTCATTTAACACTATGTATTTATTGTATTTATAAGAAACTAATATTTTATAAATCTTAATTTGTTTTTTGTCGATTATCAGTTTATACTGTGGATGTTAGTTTAAAAATATTCTAACATTCGTTTATCTTGATTTTTTTTATTTTATATTATTCTAAATATTTTAAATCTAATTTGCAGATTGTCTTGGATGAAGGTGAGAATTAACGTAAAATGTTGGAGGACCATTCAAGAATCGATGTCGTTATTTTTGAATTTTTTATTTAGTAGAAGAACTCTAAATATGTTGGACAAATGATAGAACATGAAATTTGTATGTAGTTGTCTTTTGAATTTGTTTCTATTCTAATGTTCATAGGTTTTTTATTTACATCCAATATAAATTGCAATTGCTATTTTATTATATAAATATTACTATTTATATGTGTAGACCTATTAGATATACTTGGCAAGTGGATTATTTATAAACACTTAGAGATTTTTTATGCTCTATATTATGTGTCACTAATATTCATTTACATATATAAATAAGTGTCTCAATATTTTACTTGAAGGCACATATAAGTGTCGTAATATTTAATTTGAGAGGCACATATATATGTCCCTATATTTCAATTAGAGGCACATGTTTGTGCCCTAATAAACTTATTAGTATACTTCGAACTATTTTTAGGGGCACTTTTATTTGCCATAAAAACTTAATATGAGATATATTAAATTGTCTGCAAAAGTATTGATGTAGAGGCACTTAAAAAAGTGTCCTTAACTCTTTTGGGACACAATACTTGAAGGCACATGTAATAAGTGTCTCGAAAATCAAAAGTGTCTCAATAGTATACATATGGGGCAGTGTCTGTCAATTTATTATTTATTTGATTGAAGAAGAAATAATATATATATATATATATATATATATATATATTAAAATTTGATACTAGAATATAAAAATATAAAAATCAAACATTAAATCTTATACTCCCTCCGTCCCATTAAGAGTGATAAATGTGAGTGTATAAAGTAGTGTAAGACTGATAAAGGTGGTAGGATCCACACCATTTTGAAAAAATAACTTTTACTATTTTTGGAATATGTCCAACTTAATGAGACGTAGAAAGTATTATATTAATTGCCGTCCTTTGATTGGATCATCTGTTTTACTTAAACATAAGATGTCGAAGACGTAAATACTAGCAAATATTATGAATATAGGATTGGCATAATTAAGAATGGTAAAAGTGAAAAGAAATTACAATTATCTGACTTTTTTTTTTTCATTATGCATTTCTGAAAGAAAATTGTGAAATTACTCATTGAATAAATAAATGATGTATCAATATATATTATCACTTTTAATGAATTAACTAGTAACATGATTAATCATTTTTGGTAAAATGAGTATGGACTTTAAATTTGCTAGTGGATTTATTGGATCGTCGTAGTATAATGTGAAAGTGTATCTCAATTAATGTATTCGTGTTGTACAACAACTAGTACAACACAAAGTTATATCCTTTCCTTATCACTATCTTCCACTTACGTGTTATGCAACCGACTCTCAAACACAGTGACAACAACAGAAAAAGAACACACTATGTATATTCTGCATGGGTAAAAAGATGTACTCATACGAGTCTCACGACTAAAAATATATTATTAAAAAAGGTAGTAAACAGTAGTTACAGGTAGTAGAAAACTTCTAACTATCCTACTAACTACTATTATGAAAACACGATCTCAAGTGTACAACACACTAATGAGATACTAAAAAGGGACAACAAGTAAGTCAACTTGTAAATACGAGAAGTATAAACTGTCTGAAAAACTTCACCCTTCTACCAACGTCCACCTTCTGCTTTTATAGAAGATTTATAGCTTCTCCTTCAAGTCACCTAAGGATCATGGGTGACTGCTCTCACGTAGTGGACGTTTGACAGTTTTTCTGTTCATGTTGTTGCGACATATGAAGGACATGAGGAACATGGTTTGACCTAGTCAGCACGAACTGTCACTCCTTATTTTCTTCATGCTTAAACTGAATCTCCTGGAATTGTGGCACTTCTCTCTCAGCGCTTTTTGACTCTCCAACATGTCGCCATGAAGGAAGCAAAATATTAATAGAGTTTAACTAACTCTATCATAATGAACTCCCAACCCGTGAACTCGGGGCATATACAGAAATGATTAGATGAGTTCAACCTTGCATAATAGCTTAGTGTTCTTTATAATGTCTTTATTTTCAATATATTTTTCTGGATGTTTTGAATAGTAAATCCTATCAACACAAATTATCATCAGTATTATCAATAGTGAGTTTTCGAGTTTTTGTCGTTTCATGGATGTGGCATGACAAGTTTGCCATAGCGTTGTATGGCGGCCGCCACCGCCATGACGTGTAACACTGCCAATGCAGGCTATGTGGACAACATGTTCCTAACTGGGTCAAAGCTCATTTTGACCATATTGATATAAGTTCAAGGCTAAAAATTATAAATACCCACAAATCAAGTATGTACAAAGTACTAAACCTACCTGACAAAAATACTCACTTTTTTAAAATGTAAGACTTTTTGACTAGCTTTATTCCGTGGGCCCACTTAATTTGAATTGAATAGAAAGTTAAGTAATTATTTGCTTCGCAAAACCTAAAAAACATATGTCGGTGGTGAAGCCATAAAAATATTAAAAGCATCAATAGAAAATGAGAGAAAATAAATCAAATGGGAAAGAAGACTTTAGCGAGAACCGAGGCAAGTGATAGCTTGAAACGAACGAGTATTCTGGAAACAAGTGAATGCTTTAAATATATCTCATCAAATCTACTTAACCCACATAAAACAATCAATTGAGATAATCATCACAAAATTATATATAAGTTTGAATTTAGAGGAAAATTAGGCTTGGATACATGTAATCACCTCAAAGATGTATATCAATTAACAATCACATTTTTGTTCAAGATATATTAGACATGGATGTTATGTCAACATTTCATGTACATCAGCTCAACTTATCAATAATTTATGCAATTAAGTGTAGAATCAGATTTGTGTCGTACGTATTGCACTTCTGTTCATTGGCTATTGATCGATCGCCGATTTTCGAGGTGAGATTTACACGATAGTTAGGGG
>JAPKLX010000007.1:193843-228453 GCA_026898415.1 Leonotis leonurus
GTTGGGCCGCCGAGCTGCTTCTGGGCATTGGGCCTTATTGATGGGCCATATCCTATCAGCTATGTAACAATTCATTAGATCTTTAACCCATTCATGATACATGCATTTTTAATCTAGTTTCCTCACTTCATATCTATTTTGTAACATTCTCATATTTATTTGTGTTACCTGATTGTTTAAACAACATATTGGGCAACATTTTATCAATTTTCATTTTGAAGCATAAATGTTTGATATGACTACGTGTAAAACAATAATGATACACATATTTTTTTATTCACTTTTGTGCCATCTTTTACAAATGATTTTCAAATTTTCAATTTATTGACTTAACAATTGGATTAACTATTTCAATAACATTAAATCACAACCCAAATGTATCACCTTTTCTTAGAAATAAATTTCATCTAATATAGATGTACATGTATTCCATCTTTAGTATTTTGTACAAAATATATTAAAAATTGTTATATTTATCTTTTTTATTTGAAAAAATATTATTTATTTTTTTAAACGTCTATTTTGTCATATTAACCAAATAAAATATTATCTTTCATTATTGTGAAACTTGACATAATTTTTATTTTAACCGTTGGATCTATCTAATTCGATGGATTGCGATGTGATAATGTTACATATTAATACTAGATTTCAAAACCTAAAACGTTAAAGAAATTGTGGTATATATATTTGATATGACACCTAATTAAAGATATACTTAGAACAAGGAGTAGGAGAATATAAGGTAAAATTTAAGTGGCCGATTTGTAATTAAAATTGTTGGACAAAAACATTTCATTATTATTGAAGACATTGATTGGGGAGATTAAATATATGGTATGGAGATTGGTAGTTGGAAATAAAGTTTGTAGCGACGTTTCTAGGCTAAGTTTTAGGTTGTGGTGTATTAATCCTTTTTCAGTTGTGTAGGTTGTATCTTTGTGTATGTGGTTGAATATTTTTGATCGGCGTTTTGTTGGACTTTCTGTTTGTAGGCATTTATTATACATGTTGTTTTATATATTTTCCTTCGTTCTAAAAAAAATTGACACTTAAAACGGAAAATTTTTAATCCTCTTGTCTCCTCATTTCTAGCCTTGTCCAACAAATCAAGACATATTAATTGGGGGCATGCTCATATATAGCCATTTTTCAAACATAAAAGTAAATAATAGCCACCTGGAAAAAAAAAGTAAAAATTAGCCACACTTACAATATTACCCTCCATTTACTTAAGTTTAATCACGCGATTACACGAAAATTAGTATGTAATTACACGAGCAAAACTTATCGTGCTCGTGTAATTTATTTGTCGTGTGATTACACGAACAAAAATGGGCATGTAATTACACGAACAAAACTTATCGTGCTCGTGTAATTTCTTTGTCGTGTGATTACAGGAACATAAAATCGTGGTCGTGTAATTGTCATATTATGCTAGAATTGTGATTGGGTGATTACACGAACACAACAAAACATGTGATGGTCGTGTAATTTGTTTAGTATATTGTTCGTGTAATTACACGAACATAACCAAAAAACTTCGTGCTCGTGTAATTACAAACATGTATAGTGACAACAATGGTGATGGCTGCGGCGACGGCGGCGGCAGCGATGGCGGCGGCGGCGACGGCGACGACGACGATGGCGTCGGCGGTGGCGGTGGCGGTGACGACAACAACAATTATGAATTATGGTGGCATCAAAGAGAGTTTAAAGTATAAGTAATCTAATTTTTCATACTTAATTAAAAGGAAGGGTATTAAAGTATTTTTGCACACTAAAGTGGCTATATTTTACTTTTTTTTTTATTGGTGGCTATAATTTACTTTTTTGTTTGGGAAATGGCTATTTAGGTATATTAACCCTATTAATTGTGGTCTCCTACTTATATTTAATAAATATGTCATTGTTAATTTTAAATTATCAAAATATTAGAAAAAAATGTCACTCTAATTCATTCATTCCCGAAATAACATGATATTTTAGAAATGATATGAATTTTGATAAAAATGACATTGTCTCATAAAAAATAGAAAAATACTGTAGTATATGAGTGTATTTGAATAGAAAAATGACATTGTCTCATAAAAAATATTCTTAAATGGAGGTTATTGATTCTTAAATAGAGGCCTAACAAGAATTTATTTATTTATTTAGTCTATTATGCAATACATATTAATATAATTCTGCTATATGTTTGGGAGTGACCAAAATCATTACTTGTTTACTGCGTCTGTTTAGCTATGAGTTGTGGTAGATTCAGAAAAAAAAATTAGCATGAGCTGAATTTGAATGTATAAAATTAGAAATAAATTTTGTTAAATTTCATATTAATGGTAGAGATTTTTACATAATTATTTATTAAAATATGGATAATTTATAATTTTATAAATATAAAAATCTTTTAAAAAATGACTAAGCCCCTCTTGAGTCTTCTTTAGATCCTCCACTATCTATGGGCAGGGCATATTGAATTCAGAGGAATAGTATCATTTTCAATGAGAAATTATTTAGTTTGGCACACGTAATTGAAAATATAATATTCAAATTTGGAATAGTTACAAGTGGAGATCAAAAAGTGCGAGAAGGAAGTGACTTTTGAGATGTGGTCTTCGTCCTCTCGGCTATGTTTGTTCTGATTTGTAGCTTAGAGATTAGATCGACTGTTTAGTGGTGCCTCTTGAATCTGAATATGTGTTTAGTCGGGGGTGGACTTATGATTTGTTTGTTGTTATTGGATTGAACTATGGGGTAATTCTCTTATATAATTATAAAACTTTCAAATTCATACACTTATGAGATTTTTAATAAGCATATATGTGCAAACACGATACTACATTAATTCACTTCAAAAAATCATGTATAGTAAATCATACATATGGATGCATTATGTAGCCATGACTTTCTATTCTTAAATAAACTTTATTTTTAAATGCGGACGACTTTATTGAAGTTTCAATGTACATTTAATTTAGATGGTTAAAAAGTAAACACACCTATATATGAGACACATGTAAAAAAATATATATCTAAACAACATATATCACGATTTAGTATTCTCAAAAGAATCACATTTTAGAGAAAAAGAAAATCAAAACTTGTTTGAAATCTTATACTATAAGTCTATAATCAAATAAATAGATTAAAGATTTTGTTACGGCTGTCAATTGAAGGTATGGAGGTGGAGATATATAGAAGATATATTCATCATTAAAGCTATCAAAATATTATATATAAAAAAAAAAAACATGGCCTCTCGTTCCAATGGCATACATAACATATGTTAGTAAAAAGTCAATAAATGTTTGATGAGATGTTTATTGATATCTGCATCTATCATATTATCAATTAACATTGATATTTGCTGTCTCTTTTGAACACGTACGATGGGTGAATAGAAAATAAATACACTAAATCAATATACTTAACCTAAATAAAAAATACAATAATTAAGCATAAAATTACTTTTAAAAAAATTTAATACTTGAGCATAACTAAAATTTTAAAAAAAAAGTTATATATGGGTAAACTAATATTAAGACGATGGCACAATTAGTTTATTAGAATAGAAAACAGGAAGATGTTATCATAGGACATGAAGAATTTATTTGCACCATACGAATCCATGTGCATAAAGCTGAAAAAAAAATGATCACTTTCAATTTTTAAATTTAGGATATAGAGATGTGGTCAATATAGTACAACTACAAAGTGTGTTTGGTCGGTAAGATTGAATCTTGGGTAGAAAGCCAAGATTGAATCTTGGATAGCTAACACTATGATTTTAGTCTTGATCTATCCCTAAAGATAAGTTTTATCTTGGATATAAAGTCAAGACTGAATCTTGGTACTATATAATCTTACAAACCAAACATATAAAATAATTCACATACTACGCAACAATTGTCTTGAAAGAAAAAAATAATTGCTTGTAAATATATAAACTAACCATTAATTTTGATATGGCAACGTGTTATATTGATATGTATGCTCACGTGTGTTAATCAGGTCTATGCAATATTTTGACCAAATCTAGTCTGATATATTAAATAACTAGAAAATGGTAGTTTTGTGTATTTAAAGGCAATTATCTCTAAATAAAACCACGATTGATCAGTATTAATTTTAAAAATAAAAAATAGAAATTTCAGAATAGCTAGTCTTCTCAAATAATATACGTACAGAGGAAAAATTGGAAAGATATTAATTTGTCGTGTTTATGGGTGCATGAGAGACTTAAAACAGTGGGTATGAAATGAAATATATTTGTTGACTGCATGAGAGTACTTTAATTTCTTGAGGTATATTGGCATTCCTTTGCTGACTTGAATAGATTTCAATTAAGGTTGTTGAGAATACAACAGTTTGAGGAGGCAAGTGAGAAACCTTTGAAAAGTGAAGGAAGACAGACACCTTTCTCTGACTTAAATTAATATAATATATATTCTCATGTTTTTATTTTTTATTTTTAACAAACTATTACCAGGGGCTCTTAAATAATCTATGTACTTTGTAAATCTATTTTTCCGAGCAGTATATTTATTAACTAAGTAAACTGGTCATCAATATAGTTAATGTTATTAATTAAGCGGACTGTGCAGCAGTCCGCCGTGGACACAACAATGTGTTCACGGCTAACGTTACATTGTTACGTCAGTATATGAATTTTTATAATTTTTAATTTTCATATATTATTTTGTATGGAATAATATTAAATTATATTATAGTTAATATTTTAGTCAGAAAAGTGAAAATTAAAATTTTTTATTAAAAATTTAATATTTATCTACGAATGCATATCACATCATTCGCGAGCGTATTAACCTGGGGATAGAGTGAAGCCCTTTTGTATTATTAATGATGTTTTCGTTTTGTATATATAGATAGCTTAGTCATGAAAAGGATATGTATGTCAGTCCATATATTATCTAATATTTTGGGAACTGTTTCAAATTTCTAAAAATAAAAAAATTATGAATATGTTAATATGAGCTTGGATCCAAATACGACCGTCATTTAACATATAAATTAATTAGCCAATGGTCAACTTGCGAATTTTAAATATATTTTTTTATATAGATCGGAAAATTAAGCACTAATGGGAAAAGGCGTGTCCATCTAGAATATATCTGTTTTCCTATATAAAATATTATTTATAATCATTTTCAGATGCATCAATTTTGAATTAATTAATGACTTGATAGCTGCATCTGGTTTCAAAATAAGGAAAATTCCAACATCACAACACACTAACATATATATAGATCTTTGCAGAAATATATTAATTTTAATCATTTAAGATTATAATTTGAAATATTTTAATTAAAAAATATGAAAAATGAAATTTAAATAATATATAATTTATAACGGATAGACCTTTTAAATTTGAAATATGATATTTACTAGATTAACTTTTTAGACCTGATTTTTCTGGATCTCAAATCTTAAAGTCCAATCTGACTTAAACTTGGGATATCTTGGACAGAGGAATGAAGCGAACACATTTTAACAGCTTTAATAGAATATGGTTTTTTAGAACTCATTTTTTTAAATTAAATTACATTAAATATAAATTACAAAACTGCCGAAGGATTCTAACCTAAATTAAAAACATCTTAACATTAACGTCACACCACTATATATCATAAATTTATAATAACACAGTCACACACTATCACCCATTTTTAAGTGTGTTGTTAGTGCCTTTGCAGTTATCGACCATAGTAATTGACGAAATTGACTACTCAATATTTTTTATTTACTTATTATATATATATAGTTTGAAATCTGTGGATGCATTCAAAGATTGGAATTCGGAAATCATTTATTATTTGTAAATGACATGCTTGCTAGCATAGCATGGAGTGCAAATTAGTAGAATATTTTCAATTAAAAATATGTAATAAGTGAATCATACTACAAAGAAACGTTTCAAGGCAAAAAGTATTCCTACCAATGCTTCAACATTGGACTTTACAAAATTTATGTCAATTTTTATTTCAATTCAAAGTGGCTTTTTCTAGAAAACTTGGTGAAAATAAGTGGATTTCATCAAATCAGGTCATTTGTGACTAGACTGTTAAGAAAAGACCCCTGATATATAGAGTATATAGAATAAGATCGGAAAGTAGAGTTTCAATGACTTAATTGCTTAATTGCAAGTGGTGAGGATGACTCGTTTTCTTCACGTAGATTTTCCTAAAACTAGCAAAATTGTTATATGCTTAGCTTCGAATGTAATCATCTATTGTCTAACGGTATAACATTTCATATTGTATTAATAAGATCGTAACACATGACATGATTATGTTTTCAAGATTTATGGTATATAAGAAAAATAAATATTTTATATCTTAAACTATTAATTACATCACATGTCACAATCTTATTAATAAAATAGGATATGTCATACCATTAGGCAATAAAATATCTGAATTGGCTTAGCTCTCCACACTCAAACTCACACAAACTTCCCAAGTGTTTAGTTGGCTAGAAATTCAATTAGAACTTATTTCGTATTCTCAGCCTACTAATTGTATAAATCTTAAATTTGAACCAAATATATTGTTTATGATAGATTGTAGTTAGGGAAATAAACAAACCAAGCATATTTGGAAGTTTTTATAAAGTTTTTAGTATGACTGTGTCGGGAAAAAAAATGTATTAAGTTTTGTCGGAAAAAAAATGTATCAAGTTTAGTGGAACGGAGACGAGAGTGTACATATATTTATGTATATGATGCTATATAAATAGATATAGTTGGGTGATTTTGCCACCAGTACTAATCCACTATGTCCTTAGATATTGAATATCGCTCCTGGTCAAAATTTTAATAAATTGCCATAAAAAATTAAATTTACTTGCCCCCAACAACTTAGCAACATAAGAGAATCATATATTTTAATGTGTTTCTATATAAATATCTCATTATCTGGTGTAAATTTAATATAATATACTTTCCTTCAATTAATGTTTTTTAACATATTTTCTTTTTGATTCGTCCACCAATATTTTTAATACTAAATTTTTCTATTTATAGTAACTATCAATTAAAAATTATAAATGATTTGGGACCTAAACTCCACTCAATACACACATCTTTCAATTAATAATTATAATAAATAAGACTCAAATTCTACTAATTACATTTTTCAACATAAAATCAAAATACTATTTTAAAACGCGGGACAAGTCAAAGTATTAAACAGTTTAATGCAAGATGGGGGAGTAGTTAGTACGTAGGTTAGATACAATAAGATTGATTATGAATCATAGTTATTGAATGTGAGTAAAGGTGGGCAACAATGAGTAAATAAAAGGCCCCCTTCTACGTAGGAGCAGAGCAGAGTCTGGCTGTTCAATATTGACTGGCGTGCTATGCTATGCTTTGCTCAAATTACCTCTTATTTTACTTGTTCACTATTTAAATTCACCAAATACTCTTACCTAATCTCATATATAAATTAACAGCTCTTCCCCTCCCTTAGTCCAACACTTTCCTAGCCACAGACAGAGAGAGAAACAACAGAAACACCAGCCATGGAACTCCTCACAGTTGCTGCATCCATCCTCCTCATCGCCATCACCATCTTCTTCCTCCGCCGCCGCTCATCCTCCGATTCTCTCCCACCGGGCAGCTTCGGCTGGCCAATCCTAGGCGAAAGCGTCGAATTCCTCTTCGGCAAGCCGGAAAAGTTCGTCGGCGACCGCATGAGGAAATACTCGCCGGAGATATTCAAAACCAAAATCCTCGGTGAAAAAACCGCCGTCATCTGCGGCCCCAACGGTCACAAATTCATCTTCTCCAACGAGCAGAAGCTGTTCACCGCCTTCCGCCCTCACCCCATGCAGCACCTCTTCCGGTCCTACAAACCTAAATCCGCCCCCGCCCCCGCGGCGGCGCCAGTGAATCCTCCGTCATCGAAGGCCACCGACGAGACGAAGGTGATTCGCCAGCCTGGATTCCTGAAGCCGGAAGCGCTGATGCGATTCCTAGCGAAGATGGATTCAATCACCCAACAGCAGCTGCAAAATCACTGCGAGGGTAAAAGGGAAGTCCAGTTCTACCCGCTGTCAAAAACAATTACCTTAACAATCGCCTGCCAGTTCTTCATGGGGATTAACAACCCCGAGCGCATCGCCCGCCTCGTCAAGTACTTCGACGACGTCACCGTGGGTATGCACTGCATCATGGTGGACTTACCGGGAACCATTTTTCACCGCGGCAACATCGCAGCGGCGGCGATCAGGAAGGAGCTCATCGCCGTCATCAAGGAGAAGAAGGCGGCCATCGCCGGCGGAGCACCGCTGTACGACATCCTCTCCCACATGATCGTCGCCTCCGACCCGAGCGGAGCATCCATGCCCGATGCCGAGATCGCCGACAAAATCATGGGGATCCTCACCGCCGGCTACAGCACGGTGGCGACGACCATGACTTTCTTCATGAAGTACGTCGGCTTGCATCCCGAAATCTACGAAAGAGTCCGTGCAGAGCAATTGGCAATCGCGGCAGAGAAGAAGCCCGGAGAGATGTTGGAGTGGGAAGATATGGGGAAGATGAAGTACTCTTGGAATGTAATTTCTGAGACGATGAGAATGGTTCCTCCACTTCAGGGGACTTTCAGGGAGGTGCTCGAGGATTTTACCTACGCCGGCTACACCATCCCCAAGGGCTGGAAGGTAATTTTATATATATATATAGACTAGTAGTAGCAAATAATAAAATTGTTTGACTTAAATGTACATTAATATAACAATGACAATTAATATACAAATAATGAAATCCTTGATCGTGTAGGTATACTGGACGGTGAGCACGACAAACATGAAGTCGCAATATTTCAAGGAGCCAGAGAGGTTCAATCCGTCGAGGTACGATGAGGGAGAGGCACCTCCGCCGTACACCTACGTTCCGTTTGGAGGAGGGCCGAGAATGTGTCCCGGAAAGGAATACGCTAGGATATCAATACTGGCATTCGTTCACAATGTGGTCAAGAATTATCGATGGGAAGTGGTGGATCCCGACGAGAAGGTGGAAGGCGATATGATGCCGGAGCCCAAGAAAGGACTGCCGGTCCGACTTTACAAACATTAATTAATTTACTTGTACAATCAAACTCAAATAAATAAAAGCACTTAGATGCCTTCAAATTTATATAACATTTTGTGTGATTGTGAATGGTTGGGGGTACCATAGCAATAGCAATAGGCCAGCTTTGGCAACTTACTTGTGCAGTTAAAGTTGACTTTCCATTTGCTATTTTCTCGTGTTGGTTCAAACGTTTAATTAATGTGTTCATGTCATCTTTGCATCAAAAGTGTCGGGTGGATTCGTATCCACAGATTATTACATATAAATAAATCCTATAATTTCTTCAATAAATGTTTATTTTGTCGTATATAAGTTTAGTATTAGTGGTTCTTGAGCATCATATAAGAAATATGGCTAAGAATACACCCTTTACTAGTGGTAACTACGCTCTTGCGCACCAAAGTTTTATGTAGCATGATAGGGAGATTTTATTCAAATACTTTAACCATAAAAAAAAAAACCTAACAAAAAATTAGATATCTAGATATACAAATATTACGCGACTCCTAAGAGACATTGGCTTCGATTTTAACACGAATACATTGAAATAAACACAGTTTAAAAATCATGATTTAAAATTTTCACATTTCAATCAAGTTCATATATTTTGATATAATTGACTCTATAATTTTTTACATATGATGTTATTGCTAGTGAGTTGTATAATATTTACGTGATCAAAAATCAGATTTTGAGATTTTTTGTTAATACTTTTTTGGCAGTTTGAGCGATTGATTGCAAACGTCCGATTCAGCCCATTTACAGTAAAAGATCGAAAATCGAGGCACATAAATAATTTAAGATATTAATATTAAAATTATATCCATATTTCTTATTTTAAAGTTTAAACTATAAACTTTCTATATAAAATCTATATACTTACCATCATATTCATAGTGTTGTATAACATGAACCAATTAAGATATATATAATATATATATACACACATGTGTGTGTGTGGTGTGTTTTCGGTTTACACGGGTTTGAGCCCAGTCAATATTGGGCCTGCCTGCAATATGTTTTCCATAAGTATATATGTTTCGACCAATGTTGTTAAAATTGGACTCATAGTTGATTAATGTAATGTATGAAACATATACAAGAATATATAAATTTATAAGAATAAGATATTTAGTATAGTGTTGTGTAATGCCCAAAGTATTGTTATATGTAATTGAATATATAAATTGTTTGATGTAATATGAATACTGTTCGATTGCCCAGAATATTAAAGTTTGGGAAGAGAGATAGAAGAGAATAGAGAAAGAAAGGAAAGAAGGAAAGATACTAATTTTTCATTCCTTCCATAAAGTTCTCGCTTACCCTAAATACAAGAATAGGGTAAAAGTGCAAAATAACATAATCCATAAGGCAAAAGTAGGAATAACAAAAATATAACCAAATAGCATCCAACATTGCCACATGGACGACTAAGGTTAATATTCCCACCAACACTACTGCCACATAACACCAATATTTAATAATAGACAAAAACACCTAATTCCCTCCTTTAATTCGGTCAACATCTTCTCTCTCCAAATGCAATTCCTTCTTCTCCACTCCGCCATAGCTATTCTTCACCATTGCAGTACTTGGCACAACATATAGTTTCATAAGGTGCATAACTAATACACATGAAAATTCATGTACATACATTAAAAAAGCATTCCTTGTGAAAATAAAAGGAAACATCTATTCTAACTAGGACTCGCAAAATAGGTGGGATACCTGATAGATCCGTCTAAAATACTCGGAATTTGGCTCGCAAAATAGCTAAGCCGGTCTATTATATATTATATCTAGTTTTTAATACTACATCCGTCCACTAAAGATCTTGATATTTTGATCCGGCACGAGTTTTAATAATTTTTTCAAATTTGTGTATGGGGGGTGGAATTTGACTAGTTCAATTTATTAATTTTTAAATGATTGCGTGTATTGGGTTTAGTTTGGGTCTCATATAATTTACAATTTTTAATTGACTTTTACATTAAGTAAAATGAGTCTACTTATCATAACCGGCAGTGCCCTCGCCGCCCAAAACCCCATTTTTTTCACGGCGGATTCTACATCTAGGACGCGCCCATCTCCACCACCTTCAAGGCTGAACACACCATCTTTTCTTGAAGGCCGAAACATAGGCATTTTCTTTAAGTTTACAAATTTGTTGTAAACGAATCAAAATTACAAAATATAAAGAACTTCCATGAACGGTGTTTGAGCGAGTATCTGAGACCAAACAAGTACATAAGCTATCCAGAAATTATAAAATGAGATATGAATTACCATTAATTATGACTCATATTTCATTTTATGGTGTCCCTAATAATAATGATTCATTTTCTTAATTGATAAAAATTTGCACATAGATTGTTTCTTACTTCTTTGTGTAATAAACAAATATTTAACATTTCTTAATAGTCATTTAAAAACAAGCTAAGCAGTCTCATCTGCATACCCAAGTTTAGATATCTTACTTTTAAAGAATCAAATTATTTCCCATAACACCTACCAAAGCATCTCGCCCTTAATTAATTAATTATATGGGATACCTTATCTTTCAGACCCTTAAATGGGAGTTTAATATAATGAATCGAATGTAATTCAGATAAATAATGCATAAATTGGAAAGTCGTTGTTTGAATCATTAATAATTAATAATAGTATATGAAAAGACAAGAAAAAGGGCAAGTGCTACAGTATTGAGCAGACAAGGCGAGAAGAAAGGAGAGTAGTAGTACAGCTTTGCATGCAGCTGAGCTGGGGATCTCTGATTCTTTCTACTGCTATTGCTAATAATGATATTTAGTTGTAGGATTGAATTCAATGGAATTGCACATGGGACTACTCTCATCAAATCCTGCCTCCCAACAATACCTAAATTTAATAATTAAATTAAATAAACTCATGCATACATACAATCATGTACATATATAAATTCAACAAGAAAAATAAAACTTCATATCACCTGTTTGATTTGACCTCTTGAAAAGATGTGACATTTACCCCATCCATTTCCTCACTTCTTCGAATCAAACACATTAAAAGGGCAAAAACATGTTCTTAATCTTATCCTATATTGATTTTATTTAATTATTTCATATTCCCTTCGCCACAAAAAAAAAAAGAAACATTAATTTACTCCTAAAGGCTAAAGGACTCTGCACTAGGTAATTAATTGCTTCAACTCTTTGGACATATTGTCACTATAGGTATAGCTTCTACCTAAATTATGGAATAAATTATGGGTTTGTTGGTAAGATTAAATTTTGATCATGTATTTTTTTGAAACAATAATCAAAAAAATAATTTTTATATCTTATTCTGCAAGTTGATATATTAATTTGGAAGAATATATGTTGAGTAGTGCATAGCTCGAATTGATCATAGCGTAAGGGACAATATTGTAGATTTTATGGACTTGATCTCATAAGATCGATCTTATTTGCTACGAACAATCTTCTAATTTACTGGTTATAACTTTTTTCAGAAGTTGATCATCATGTGAATGACAGATCGAGTTACATGATATGCTTCTATAGCTATCGACCTTGCTCCTTTGCTTAATTGATATATGTGTTGTATACTTGTGTTAATTTGAGTTATTATAATGAATATTGATCAAAATGTGTAAAAAAACAAATCGTTTTAACAATTTGGTCTAAAAGATCACCTTAAAATAACTTTGATTTGTTAGGAGCTAAACCAAGTGTAAGTATAGATCGATCTTATCGATCTACTTCATAAGGTCGACTCTACTTTTGTTCAATTCAACTCAAGGAAGCCAACTTAAGATTTACAATCGGCTAGGTCCGAACCCAAATCGACATGGTAGTATCAAGGTCATGACCATCGACCTTATATTCATCTGCTCACCCGCCTAGCATAGTAGTTATCATTCACGAGTTGTCAACTACTAGATTAGAGTACTATCAGCCTACCTACATTGGTCAACAAGTCAATCTTTCTTAAATATGTCATGAAAACAATCTTCATCTTTTCAAATATGAAAACTTTTATTGAAAGAGAAAAAGATGTTACTATTTATGGTAAATTTTAGATAAACATGACAAGGAGGTGAACAATTTAACATGAACATATGAGAAAATTCTCACACTATAACATATGAGAAAATCTTCATGCTATAACATATTTTTTTAAGTTATGAAATTTATATGAACATATAAGGAATTCACTCTTTTAGTATTTTTAAAAAATTTATTTTGAAGTGAGTATTTTCTTATTTTATTAAAATGGGATAATTTCACCGATTAACCGAATTCACAATATCATAACAATTAATCAAAATAATAATATATAGTAATATGTATATATAAATTTATATAATATTATTAAATAGACGAGCCTACAGACCGAATATAATCTCGAAAAATGAATTTCAGATTCACAATATCATAACAATTAATCAAAATAATAATATACAGTAATATGTATATATAAATTTATATAATATTATTAAATAGGCGAGCCTACAGACCGAATATAATCTCGAAAAATAAATTTCAGATTCAGTACCGTAAAATACTTAACAATTCCAAATTTAAATTCGTCAGATATTTAAAGGACTTATCTCCTAAAAAATATATATGAATCCACAAATTTGAACTGAATTCAAAATTAGCTTCCATCCATATTCATGTAAAATTTTGTTCCATCCATCTTATTATACTAAATGAATTTATAATATATAATGCATGCATGTTAAGAATAATATGTAAAATATATATAAATGGTAGGACTAAATATTTCAAACGGTTAGTTATGTCATCTTCTGGATGGACATTGGAAGGGAGTGAGTTACTTTATTTTAGTTTTATTTTTAATTTTATTTTTAATTTATGGTGGCCTTCTTACAAGTGTAGATTTCAAATATGTACTATACTAGTATTTTTGTTTTTTGTTTTTCTTCCTTTTAATAGGAGGGAGCCACTTTTAATGCAATTGATGGAATGAAAGTAGAGTAATAAAATATTGAAAATTTGGAGAATTAAGTGATATTTTGATTAGCTATATTGACTATAGGTTATAAAGAGAAAACAAAGGACAAGAACATAAAGGCTGTTTACTTTGTACGCTCGATAAATAAGGTGAACAGTAAACCTACACAGCCTTTTTCTTTTTGCATGCCCACATTTAATATACCTATATTAGTAGATATGTGCTTCTGCAATACTCCCATTTTATTTCATATTCCCATATTTTCTTCTTACTTTTTTTAAAAATATTTACTAAATCAAGTGGAACAAATTGTATTCGTATGGTTTGCTTTCATTTTTTATATAAATAATTCATTTTGATTGTATGAAGTATGATACTCCCTCTGTCCCGCTATTGTCGTCCTGTTTCATTAAAATAATACACTCATTTTAATATAAAACAGGACGACAATAGCGGGACGGAGGGCGTACAAAATTTAAACAGTCACATCTATTCATATAATTGTAGTAAATTTAAGTAAGACAGTGAATTCGTTTCTAAAAAGATAAATTTATGCAGCCATTTATGACAACCCACGTTCAAATTTAATAAAAATTTCAGGATGAGTTTGTTATCACAGATAAGACGAAGAAGATAAAAAAAGATAGTAAGACTAACAAGAAAATATTTAATAGAGGGTATTGTTTAACCTATATAACTTATCATACAACTTTGGTGAGTTTATTAATATGCCCAGAACAATGAATTAATAACGGGTCTACCATTTTATTTAAGACCGGACATATGAGAAGAAAATTCTATCAAACAATAGATGAAACATTATTATTTATCTTATCTTGTTTCATCAAGCATACCAAACTCACCCTGTTTTATCTTTCTTTCACCATGTTTTAGTATAATACAGATTTATCACAGCATATAAAAATTATCCATCGCACACTGCAAATGTTATTAATATTAGTATTGATGCGGCATATATAGATAAATAATAAATTTTTTAATTTTCAATTTTTATCAAAATTTATTGATTAGATTTTAATTTCAAGATTTAAATTTTTGGGTTGAAATTAAATTTAATAATATTTTATCAATAGTAATTTATAATAAGGTACTAGTCATCATTTAATTATATAACATCCTATCTATGTATTGCTATAAGTGATCATATTTTTCTTTTTGAGTCGTCTCACTAAAAGTAATCACTTTATCGAATGGTAAAAAATTTTACTTTTAAAATTCAAACTCTTATTTTTTTTAAATTTAATACTTTAACTTTTTAATTTTCGTGTCGATTTAATTATGACCCCTTTTAGCGGTACATGAAATATATCATAACATGATGGTAAGCAATCATTATTGAAACCGCAAATACAATAATATTTCTTAAAGATTAACTTTTTAAAAAGATAGTGAATTCGTTTCTAAAAAGAATTTATGTAGCCATATTATGACAACTCACATTCAAATTTAATAGGATAAAAATACATTCTTAAAGGTTTACTATTTTCTCTTTGTTTGATTTCTTGATTCACACATTCTTTCACCATGTCTTAGTATAACATAAATTCATCACATTATATAAAAATTATCACTCACCAATGTTATTAATACACGTCTACAAGTCTACTAATAATGTAACATGTTCGATAAATAAATAATAAAATTTTTAATTTTCACTTTATAATTAAAATTTATTGATTAGATTTAGAATTTAGAGTTATATCACACTAAATCTCATCTGCCTCACTCAAGTGAATTGGTTCCAAGATCATTCCGTCAGTTTTTGGCAACTTTCACTTTCAACTCGATTCACCGTCTACGTGTCATTTACATCCAGTCATTCTGAAGAACACTTGTCCCCCGTACGTCTTACCGCGGCTACAAATATGGAATTAGTTGGGACTTTTTCCTCGAGTCTTCTCATAATCGCGAACTCGATAAAAAAGCTTTACATAATAAGACTAGCCATATATAATTTAATTATATACATATAACATGAACACGATGGTAAGCAATCATTATAGGAAGCGAAAATTGAGTATATTTCTTTCATAACCTTGAAAAATGTGAGTGGGAGGGGGAAATGATAATAGTATTATATTACAAAATGTAGAAAAAGATGGAGGCCAAAAATAGGAATGGATTTGAGAAGGGTCAAAATAAATTTGATGAGACGCATTTATTATTTATATATTACTGACTGAGTGACAAATGCAATGCCACATATTTAGAATACACTTCCACAACAATTTTTTCTTAATATGTTCAAACCAAAAACCACCAACTTTACTACACTCAACTATTCCAAGATTTCTCACTACTAAAAGTAGTAGTAATTGTAATAAATTACTCACTACCAAACATTCAAATTCTCTCCATTTTCACTAATTCCATTTAAAACCATATCTAAAATATAGGATCTATCACAAAATTCCAAGAAACAGATAATAACTTCTAAGAAGTTTTCATAATATTTCAAGTAAAATCATGTACAAGTGGAGATGGAGTGGTAATTAATTTCATACTCCCTCTCCATCGCACTAAGCGTGACACCTTTTTTTTGACAAAATTATTAAGAAAAGTGTATAAAGTAGTGTGTAAGAGTGATAAAAGTGGTATGATCCACACCTTTTTGAAGAGATAATATTTACTATTTATGGAATGTGTCAAGCTTAATAGAATGTCTCAATAAGAAAAATGTGTCATGTTTAGTGGGATGGAGGGACTACTAAATTTTGAAAGAAAAAGTATCTCTGCCCCCAATAAGTGTCCCCAACCACTAAATTTCAACTATCAAGACAATAAGTTAAATTACACTATTTATCCCTAATTATTACATTGAAAACATAAAAAGTAAAAATATTCAAATAAGTAAAAGGGTAAAATATAAATTTTAGTAATATTTTACTCTTAAATTTTAAAATGGGACACTTATTAGAAGACGAAGAGACACTTATTAGGGGACGGAGACATGGAGTATATGATCCATGTAAAAGGTAGATTGGTCAAATCATAGTTACCCCTTGCATTAATTAATTTATCAAAAACTTAGAAGAGTACTGATGATTCTGATGCAACCCAACACTGCAAGAATTGTACTGCCAGAGTTTGGAATTGTGTAGGTTTTGATTTATTTATTTGTACAAAAGTAAAAAGAATTTGGAAGGGAGAAGTAATGTGAAAAGACAGGTTGAAGTGATATTCAAACTGTCATCAATATTCATTCACCACTCCTCTCTTTTTTCTTCATGGTGGTTTATATGCAATGCAGGGTCCCCCTTGTCTCCTACCATCAAAAATTTTACAATTTAAATAATATTATTATTAATTTGGATAGTAAATAAGAATAAAAGTGTACTATTTCAATTTTTAAAAATTATTTTACAAAATACTTAATATTTTAAATTTTACACATAGATGACGGCGGTGGCGGACCAACGACGACTACACGGCAGGTACGACGGTTAGGGGTGGCTGGGAGAGGATTTCTAAGATTGGGAGTTTTGATTTGGGGAAGAAAGATTCCCTCATTTTAACTTATATTAATTTAAATTAATGTACTAATGATAGGCTTAATGACGTACTGATTTGCGACGAATTTATCCATCGTGAAGTTTGTCGTTAGATTTTTTGAGATAAATACGTCTCTAGCTAACGACGGACACTTATTCGTTGCAAAGTCCGTTATTATTCCAGTGTTTTTTTAGTGTTATATAATAAACTTTTAGTATTGTCACTCGTTGTTCATTAACAAATATAATAAAAGATGTCATAAAATTTTGTAATAGATTGTCTGAATATAACATGAACAAAATCAATCAAAAATAATAGAAAACCATACTCACAAAATAATAAACTTTTATAGTTTTATCACTCATTATTAAGTAACAAATACTTATAATAGATGCTATGTAAACACGACCTTACTTGCACACTATACGATTGTACCTCTGTATTCTTGTATTCTTGATTTCTAAGATGTCATATAAACTGATTTATCCAAATTTTAACATGAACACAATCAATCAAAAACTAAAATAACATAATAAATATTTCAGTATTATTATTAATTAACCAATACAACAGAAGATGCAGCATTAACATATTATTTATCCAAATTTGAACAATAATTAGCCGATACAATAAAAGGAAATTCTTTGTTTTGTATATATCTTAAATTATTAATTATATCATGATTTATCAATGCAATATGAAATGTTACATCATATCTTAAATGCAATATGAAATGTTATCAAGATAAGAAATGTTGAAATTCACCTCCAACATTAATTACTAAAGTAAGCAAACAAATATTTTAGTAACGTTCTATAAAAAGTAAAGCAAACATTCAAATTAAGGATGTAAACGTAATCGAATTGACCTGAATATCACAATATGCGATTCGATTCGTGAAATTATTCGAATTATTCCATTGGTATTCAAATTTTAAATGATGGTTCAAATTCGATTTTATTATTTTAATATATTAAATATTAATATTTTAAATTCAAAAAATTTCACTATTATAAAAATCGAAGATTAAGTTGAAATTTTTTTTTAATATAAACTTTACTTTTAAATAATTATATCTAAACGTATATTATTTACATATTTAGTCGAATAATTACAAATATCAAATCGAATATAATAACATTTAATTTAAATTCGAATACTAATAGAATTAAAAAATTATTTGTATTGAAATTGAAATTACTAAATTTTAAGTTTAAATTTGTAAATTTTAAATCGAATATCAAATCCATCTAAAGAACTAAAGTTATTTGATTTGATTTAAACCCTAATTTTTAAATTAAACGACAAATCACCCAAAGCCCATTTTTTTTTAGCTTACACAAAACAAAATCAGCTAAAACAAGAAAACAAAGAAACGCTTAATTGCTAAGTTGAAAAGAAAAATGAGAAATAAATAAATAAATAAAAGAAATGGAAAAGAGTAAATTCAATTATTGGCCTCCCACTTTATAAATCCTATGGTGTTTGTTACTCTCTTTAGGTGTCTGAATCCTTAAATCACCAACTTTCTTCTTTGCTTCTTCCCCTTTTTCACACACTAACTGTGAGTTTCTTTAAGCATTTTTTTTCCAAATGAATCTTGCTGCCCAGGTGCTGAACCCCAATATCGGATTCATCTCTTTCCTACTCAATTAACCATTACTTTTCTATCATCAAACTAGATATATATCTATATTTTCCTAATAAAGTAAAAAAAGGAGTGCAGAAAAATAGAAGTAAAAGAAATGTCTGGTCCAACCCTAGTGAGCTACTGCAACTCGAGCAGCCCCACATCGGAGACGAGCTCCGGCAACCACAACGCGGCGGTGAATCTTCCGCCGCCATCGCTGAGCCGTTACGAGTCGCAGAAGCGGCGCGATTGGAACACATTCGGGCAGTACTTAAAGAACCACAAGCCGCCGCTGGTGCTGAGCCGGTGCAGCGGGGCCCACATCCTCGAGTTCTTACGCTACCTCGACCAGTTTGGAAAGACTAAGGTTCACACGTGTGGCTGCCCCTTCTTCGGCCTCCCCCATCCCCCCGCCCCCTGCCCCTGCCCCCTCCGCCAGGCGTGGGGAAGCCTCGACGCGCTCGTCGGCCGCCTACGCGCCGCCTTCGAGGAGAACGGCGGAAGGCCCGAGGCCAACCCCTTCGGCGCACGCGCCGTCAGACTCTACCTCCGCGACGTCAGGGACTCGCAGGCCAAGGCGCGGGGCATCGCCTACGAGAAGAAGAAGCGGAAGAAACCCTCCAAATTCCACCAAGCGGCGGCGGAGGAGGAGGAAGTTGGCGGCGGTTTGATGGTGGTGGGATCTAATTCTGCAGCTACAAGGAGTTCCATCATTATTCCTCTACCTGTTCTTAATTAATAAATAATTAGGGTTTGATTATATATATATATATTTTTTATATTGATTTCTAGTTTAGTTGGTTATTTTCTAAATATTTTATCTCTTTACAACGAATTGACGTACGCTCATGTAAGGTATTCCTCTGGTGTCTAGCTATAGTTTAGCAGGAAGTTGGATTTTTTGTTTGTTTATATTAGAATATATGTTGGATATTCTGTTAGAGCTCACTATTAGTTAGCAAGATACTACAATGTTTAATTAATGTTGTAAGATTGTGGGAGGAAATATGTAATAAGCTTCTCTGACATACATGTGGTAGCTAGCTTGTAATGATGATCGAATGATGATGAAGATATTAGATATTGATTAATATTGGTTAATTAATCTTTAGTGATTTGATATGCTGGAAACCCTAATAACCACTTTTAGGGCTCTATGAAATGAGATCTCTAATATTAAACAATTAGAAAAGGAGAAACCACTGATTATAATAATGAAAATGAAGTAGTAAGTACGTTGTAGTTGTTGAGTGATGGTTTGCCGTCTTGCTGATTCGTTCTTCATGCATGTTTTAATTTGATTCAATTATGTTTCTTCATTTGGATGTTTCATTCGATCAGGTGATATTTTAGAAAATAACATCTCATGTAGTAATGTTTACTCGAAAAGGATCCTTATACATAGGCAGCACATACCAAATTTATATACTGTTTGGAAATTTCTAATTATGCATATACCATATATATGTATATATAGTAGGGTGAAAAGTTTTTTAGTTTTGAGTTGCATTGTGCTTTTTGCACAATATATGATCACTAATAAATCACGAGGTATCTTTAATATATTATATGATAATTTGTTAACTGAATGCATAATTTCGCAATGTTCATTATTTGATAGGCATTGAGGTATCCACGATAAGGAAAAATAAATGATTACATGAAGGGAACATTCCACTTTTGCTCTCAAGTAAGGAAAAAAAGAGTCAAGACAGAGCACATTTGTTGGTAGAGATGGGTTTGATCTCATGCACCTGGCCTCCAATTAATTGTACAGATATATATATATGATGTATGTCAAACATCACTTCATTCCATATTATATATTTTCCCTTTCCTTTTCTTCTTTTTAAAAATGAATTACGATAACATTAAATTACATGGCATGGAAGATTTGAACCCGAAACTTTAACCTTAACCTTTCCTTTCTGATACACGCATAAAGCTCACTACCATGTTATATATTTTCCCATTCCTTTTCTTCTATTGGTTTCTTGTCTTCCGATCCATCCACCTCTCTCTTTTATTACAGAGAATTAAGTTCGGTTTTACCCCATATTTATATGGCTTCCCTCCACCATTCACAATATCCGAGTGCGTTTGATGGGGGTAACGTCACGATATTTTTTTTGTAAGCATATGTTGTATATATAAATTTTAAAGTATATTTTAATCGATAAATTCTAATTATAAATTAATAAATTTTATCAAAATATTATTACTTTTTTGTATGATATGTCATATCATTAGTACGATCATTTTTAAGGGCATATATATGTTTGAAACTCATTCGAAAAAATTATAATTGCAAGGTTTTCTGAATTAAAATTTCAGTTTTTTAAAAGAAAAATCAAATATTATTTAAATATATCAAAATTAACATAAATTTCATAAATATATTAATTAAAAAGAAATTGAAATATTACATTAATTTAAACTCACTATATAAAAAAGTATTAATTATACAAACTAACCAAAAAAGATTGTAAAAAACAAATAATAGCTACATACATAAAACTATTTAAATTCTAGTTATTTTGAATGTTAATTACTATAAATATCCTTCTACTTTAATTGTATGAATAGTACGAATGATATGAAATGTATAAATAATATTAATTCATGCAATTTATATGGACGTACAGTTTAATAAAATTAGGTATTAAGTATGAATGGTACCATTCAATACAATTCATACTATTAACACTTAGAAATGTAAAATATAATTATAAGACTATTTTAGTACAAGAAATTATAAATGGCTAGATAGTGGACGGCACTAAACCCTTCATCGATGTTTTTTTGCCCTAACAAATTAAAGGATGATATCTTCCTTCTCGTCGTAGTGCTCACCGCTGGAGTCATTGTAGACGCCATACGGTGTTCCTAAAGTGAGAAAGATCACTATTTAATTAACAACTCAAGTTATGGAAACTGCTTCTTCACTCCCCTTTCGCAGCGCCACCTCCAAGCAAGGGTTTTAATTTAATGCAGGTGCTACATATACATACCTCAAATTTCTACTTTCTTACTTATACATATACTTTGTATTAGTTGACCTCAATTGGTTTTCCCTTACGAATGCTTCCATGGCTTCTTTCAACGATTTCAGCATTTAAAACACTGAGATTAGACTGTGCAAATTGTAGCGAACCAGTTTACTAGACCTTCTAAGGTGTGGTGGCATATCCATTATTCAGCACATAATATCAATTCAATTTCTTACAAAGCTTCTAGATATCCCCCTCCTTTCAGTATTGGATTCAGCTGTACTCTGAATCCTGACAACATTGTATTCTGTTGTTTCTTGATCCGCTATGCCTTGCATGATTAACCTTGTTACTTCAGTTATTTTGGCATGAATTTCATTTCTGCTTTTCTATTATTTTCATGATGTTGGATTGTGGCCATATTTGAAAAGTATTCAAAAGCAAGAACCAGAAGCCCAAGACAGTTGCTAATTCGACTGGTTTCTGCTTGATTACTGAATTGAAGTTGCAATTTTTTTTTGTCAAAACTCAATAGCCTTGTGACTGGAAGATGTGTCATTTCCATCATATCTATTGTCTGTTATGCTTTACATCTGTTGACTGTGGAATCACTTAACTAAACAGTTTTTATACCATGCTTGGTGCCTACAAAACTGAAATGATATGGTTAAGATATTCTTAAAACAGTTCTAAAGTGAGCTTTCTGTAATGATCTGCATAGTTGAATTCATACACATTGTACGTTTATATCTGAATTTCATAACAAAAGTAGTATCTGTTATACAGTACAATATCTGCCTAACAGAAATAGGTGATGTTTAATACCTTCTTGATGTTTCCGTTTTTTTCATGTTTGTATGTTAGATTCTCAGAACGAGGTCATTTTTTTTTTTGGGTCATCAATCTTTTAATTGGGTCCTCAGGGTTTCTTTTAGTGTGTACGAGTAGATGATATAATGAGGTCTTATTAAAGCTTTTCTTTTTTATGGTTTTCTAACTTTTCTTGTAGTGTGGGAAACATCTTTCAAATTATTTTCAAAATCTCCATTAACCCTTTAAAAATAGCTCAGTTACTGGTTTAATGTGCAGAAGAATGCTTAGGATGATCTTGTAGCATCAAACGTTTTTATTTAGTACATGCGTGTGTTGGCCTAGTGGTAGTGAGGTTAATGTCCAAGGCTAAAGTCTCAGGTTCGAGTCCTCCGTGACGCGGCCATGTAATTTAATGTTAATGTAATCCAATTTTTTAAAACGTTTTTATTTACATGCCTTAAGGTTAGCTCAGTATGAGTTTCATCGTTTTTTAGTCAGCTTCTGCTGAGAAACTGAGTGCAGAGGAGGTTGCTTCCTTGCTGAAGCTGAAAGTGGAACTTAATACTCCACTACTTCAAGTGAAAGGTTTTTAAATATCTTTCATGGATGCTACTTTTTAATTGTTGCATCTATTAACATACATGGAAATGATCTTTGCTACATATTCTAAAACCAAGAAAAAGACCAAAACTTGTACAGAGTTGAATTTGAAAATTTGGAGGATGTGGAATCCTAAGAATCATAAAAGTTGCAACATGATGGAGCAAAGCAAATGGCTAAGAAATTACAATTGCAATATGCAAAGCTCCACCAATTCAAGATAAAACAGTAGAGACTCTAGTGGGCTACAAAGCTATTCTCTCGCCATATATCTGTATCTTTACAAATGACCATTATTAGCAAGCCTCTTTCTACTACCCACTGCCTCGTCCTCTTCCTCCTCATCGTATGGCGCTCGTCGCAAAACTTTGGTCAGAGCAATGCCCGTTTCATGCTTGATTTCAGATGCCTTCTGTACTCTCATTGGATCGTTCTCGTCAGTTTGCACTTGGAGATGAAGATTGTGTCTGAACAGTTGAGACTACACAATTTTAGAAGCTCAGCTGCACGCTGCTTGAGTGGCGGGCTGCAGCCACTCTGTATCACGAGGAGAAGCTTTGCTGCAAGACCCACATCCACAGCTCTCAACGAGCATTCCTCGGGCGAGAGCTTGCACACACACCACAAAATTGAGAGGGCATAATCTGTGCAGCATTCTGTGATCCTCATCAGTAGCTTTACCATTGTTGGGATCGTGTTCGAGCAATCCTTCAATGCTTTCTTTCCTTCTGGAATGGAGGATAGCATGTCCAGCACGAAGAGCGCCAGCTCCACACACTCAGGGTTCAATGCTGGTATCAGCTGCAGCAGCTGAGGAACAGCTCCAATGCTCACGATTAAATTTCGAACCTCCTTAATGGCACAAATCGACTTGAGAAGAGTGAGGGCTGGGAAATGGCCATTCGTGTGCCTCTTATCCCTCACGAGCCTCATCAATGCAACTAGCAAGCTATGGCTAGAGACGAATTCCGACTTGAAACCCTTCTCCTCCATCAGCATCTCAATCAACCTCACACAATTGATCTTTGTCTCAATTGAGCCCTCGTTCAATACATCCACAACAGACGAGACCTTCGCAGGTTGCATCAAGCTCATCTTTGAATCTGAGCTGAGACTCAAGTTCACAAGAATCGCCACAACCTCACAGCCAACTGCATAGGAGGTGAACGGACCAAGGAGAGACGAAACAAGGGCCACACCTCCTTCATCTACGACAGTCTTCCTAGCAGTGGAGTGATTTGCAACGACTCTCTTCAGCTCTTTAAGGGTTTGGATTCGGGCCTGCCCCTTAACCCTCTTGAGAGTTAGGAGGAGCTCGGAAGAGCGACCCTGAGCATCCTCGGAGCGCTTCTTCATCTGGACATACTTCTGAGAGAACCATGTGTATGTCAAGTGGTATAAGGTTGTGTTAGGGGTGATTGTGTCATCCCACAACTCCTGCATTGTAGTAGGGCAAGTGTAATGCCCTAAGCTAAACCATTTCAGAATGTTGGATCTTTCATAGGTTTGGCCAGTGCAGAGTGTGACAGGGTCTTGCATTGGCTCCAGGGAAATGGGGCAAATGAAAACTGATGGCACCTCACTTAAGTTTAGCTCTTCAATCATCTTCTTCAGATCCAACTTCTTCTCCCCAACACCAACACCACCACCATAACCCGCCGTGCCCCCGCCGCCCAAAACCCCATCTTTCACGGCGGATTCTACATCTAGGACGCGCCCATCACCACCACCTTCAAGGCCGAACACACCATCTTTTCTTGAAGGCTGAAACATAGGCATTTTGGAGA
The DNA here is from genome assembly GCA_026898415.1 of Leonotis leonurus. Taxonomy (NCBI): domain Eukaryota; kingdom Viridiplantae; phylum Streptophyta; class Magnoliopsida; order Lamiales; family Lamiaceae; genus Leonotis; species Leonotis leonurus. The sequence goes on from JAPKLX010000007.1 coordinate 219,233, forward strand.
AACAGCACTACAATTTTTGCTCAATTGTAAAGAATCTTCCCCACAATCAATAGATAAAGAGATAACTACTGCTGCACATCAAGTGTGTGGAAAAGGATAAAACGAGAAATTGGGGAAAATTTTCTGCTCAAAGCATCTCACTTTCATTGACATTCACAAGCAATAATGCACCTTTCAAAGGGCGCATCGCTCTCTCTCTCTCTAATCCCACACACACTCTCTCTCTTTTCTTTCACTTTTTCGGATTTTCTCTTTCCACGGTCAAAAGACTCATCAACAATCATACAGCATTCATATTCAAGACTCTCCCCAGAAATCAACTACCTCTTTCTTCACATTCAAGCCTCAATAGAAGGTCATACTTTCAATGAACAACAAATCTAAGACTAGACAGCGATCCAGAAAACACAATCCTATTTTTACCAGAAACAGCAGAAAATGGAGAAAAATAACCTGAAGAAATGAGGATTCAAAGGCAACCCAGATGGCAATAGAGAGAGAACATGAGAGGAGAGAAAAAGGGCATCGCATCGGCTCCAAAGGACTCCCCTCACTTCCTTTTCCTTTTTCCCCTTTGTTTTTTGGGGCAGTCCAGTCCCACTTGTTTTTTTCTGCTCACACTCTTCACTGAATCGAATAAATATTCATTTTAATCGATAAGAGGAAATAAATTTTTTTAAAAAAATTGCCTTGAACAGCCAAAAATACGAATTTCAACAGTATATTTTAATACTCCCAAAACTTTCTGGAAATTCCCACAAAATGGAAATAAAATAACAATATTTATCGATTAAGGAATAAATAAATTAAATAATAGTAGTAGAAAAGTGGGTGCAAAGGACAGTCGACCGCCGTGACAGTGTTGCCTTCTTGACTCTCCTCCTCGGCCTTTTCCCGTGTGGTTTTTGACTGCTTTTCCTCTCCGCCCAATCATATCTTGCCACCTCATTAATTAACTCAATAAAACCTTCTTTTTTTCATAATAAAGTAGCAATTATGTTTATTTACTTTAATTAATTCTAGGCATTAAACCTGTCCTGACGCAATTAAGATATTTCGTTACGAAAAGATTAGTCCAAATCAACTAACAATGTACAATTGATATTTTTGATTATGACAATTTTGCCCTTTCTTACTATACACCGAATATTGTTAGTGTCTAAACAAAAGAAGGTAAAAATATATCGCTGTGGCTTCTAAGAATCTGAAGTCTCAAGTAAAGATGTAAATTTAAGATAGCAATAGAACAAATATAGGATCTTTTATAATCGTGGTGACACGGTGAATAAAATAAATAAATCATGATGTATATAGGTTTGGTTTATATAAAAAATAAATAATGTGAGAAAATGAAATATATCTAGAATTAATTATTTAAATTAATTGAATTTAATATATATATATATATATGTATATGTATTTTCTATTATTTTAAAGATACGAAAGTTAATTTTTAATTGAAAATTAATTTGTATTGAAAATCATAACCTTTAATTTATTAAAAATAATTGTTGAATTTTTTTATATTTTTCACATACGTCTTTTTTATATGAGCTAAAATACATATATGTAAATAGAGAATTAAATTCAGTAATATGAGAAAATAAATGGCCGGAAAAAGGAATTTTAAATTCAGTAATACACTATTTTTTAATTAAAAATATATTTATTTATGAATTTGTTATTTACTTTGATTCAAATGTATTTAAAAAAATGATTTAAAATGTATTGTGTATTAAGAAAAAATTGAATTCTACTTTAATTAAATTATATATAATAAATAAATCATCTATTAAAAAAGAAAAAACTAATCAAATAATAAATTTGTAACAAATCAAAATGACAAATTTAGTAAATACTTGGAAAATATAATTTGATTACGATATTAAATTAGAAAATATATGGGGGAGAGGTATCTGGTGACAGGATGCACGAGTGGAACAGCTTGCCACACGTGCGAGGCATGTAAATCTATTCAATTTGGATGCTGTAATTATATAATATCAAATGACAGTTATATCCCTCTTCGCGTTAAAAACACTTTTTATTGCAACCTTTATTGGTTTCACACATTATGCATGGACATTAGAGACTTATGCTAATACAGTACTGCAAACATAATAAATCAAGTTCTTAGTGTTCGATTATTAGAATTTATAAGTATTCTTTTTATAGAAATAATTTATATTTATGCAACTATAAAAAACTAATACTTCCTCAAACCTCCATATTTGCACATAATTTTCTTTGGACGTCTCTCAAATTTATATACTCCTACATGCTAATTATATATAATTATAATTTAATAACTACATTGCCACCGGCCCACCACCTTCATGTTATGCAAGGGCGAAAATGTCTTTTTGAATATGACGAGAAAAGTTCAGAATTAATTTAAAATATTGGTCTATAGTTTTCTCCGGAAACAAGCAAATATAAGAAGATAAAATAAATAATACTCCCTCCCTCAGTCCACCAAAATGGTTTACGTTTTGCCATTTTAGGATGTCCACGAAAATGGTTTACATTTGAAACTTTCCTTTTAGAGCAAGTGGACCCACCACATCCACTACATACAACTCAATTTAAAACAATACTTTAAGTGGGACCCAAACTCCACTAACTACTCACAACCATTTTAAAACTATATATGAAGTGGGATTCTAATTCCACTCACTTCATATCCCCATTAAAGTCAAAACACAATATTAAAACCCGTGCCGGGTCAAACCGTAAAGACGGAGTACTAGCAAAAACAATTTCTTTCATTTTCATAAAAGAAATGGATTAGAATATAGAAAAGTGACAACGAAGCTTTTGACCGTGACAGTTTAGGCGTTTGAATGCATGGGGCTTGTCAGATTTCCTTGTTGCAATCGCTTTGACTGGATTTCTTTACACATAATATAACTCACCCCATATATATAATACTAATAATTCTAGGATATACTCAATTTTTATTTTAAAATAAAATGTTATTATTCTTATTATTATTATTATTATTATTTAACTCTGTTTTTTGGTGTTTGATTAGTGTTAACTTTGAGGACCCACGTGTGATAGATTCAAAAGTAAATGCTAGGCTCTTTTATATTTATTTATTATTTACAACTAAAATATTATGGGAAACCCCATCCATGTAGATTGGCCCTAGTTCATCCAACAATAAGGAATTAGATGCTATGTAGATTCAGATTTAAAATAATTGTCACAAAATAAAAGGAGTTTTTGTTTTGTTTGCATTTAAATATATAGGGATTTTTCGTTTTAAAATAACATCCACGCTAAAAGAAATAAAAAGCAATATCTATAAATATTTTTTTTTTCTGTTTCTTTATTAAATACATCTACTTATTGAAGGATAAAATTTTAAAGATAGCTTTATTTGTAACTGCCCTATTCCTCAAATTAATGTTTGATTTTAAATTAGTTAAATATTATAAATGCATTTTAAAAATCTAAAAATCGATTTAGGCGGGAGCATTGACAACTCAATTATAAGTAAGGCGGTTCTGTGACTTCTGTATAGGTGGGCTGGGAGATTTGAACGAGCTAGTCAGCGGTCTGGACGGATTAGACGACCTAATCAGGCGGGCTGGACAATTTTTAAAGTTTTCTAATATTTTTTAATTTGTTAAAAATATTAAACTATGACAATAAAGATATTAAAGAATAGATTACAAATATATGTTTTTAACTTTCAAAACTATGGATATTATATTTTATTTAACTTATTATGTGTTTTTAACTTTTTATTATAAATTAGAAAATGAAATTATAAATAATTTATGTTTATATAACTTGTACTATAAAATATAATGTAAAAATATAAAAAATAAGCATTATAATTCGATTCGTCTAGACCCCGCCTAGGTGCTAGTTCCCCCTCCACCGTCCGACTAGCGCCTAGCGACTTTTAGAACATTGATTATAATCGAGAATTCTTATTTTGGATATTGGACTTGTTAATATTTTTTTCGCCCCAATAAGAATAAAACATTTAGAGGGTTTATTCAATGGTAGACGGTACAAGTATTTACTTATCCACTCAATTACATTATAAACAGGTTGCATTAATTCCTGTTTCCCTCTTAGAGATGTCATTTTGTTGGTAATCCATTAGATGTGTTAGTCTAAAGTTCATAATATATAGTTTGTTGGTCAAATTAATTGAATATATTCCTTTATCTGATATGATTTGTGAATGTGACAGTGCATATTCCATTTCAAGTGCGCCATTAATTACTTGTCACATTTTAAATATCATATGTTTGGTGCAACCTCCATTTTATAAATATGCATGCATGTCCACCATTAGGTAATACATAAATATAATTGTAATAACATTATTAATAATAATCCACAAATTAATTTTCACAACTATTGTGTTTGGTAGTAAGAATGGTGGGTAAAACATAGACGGACTCGAAACCGGTCAAAACCCACTCATTTTAAAGTTATGGTTTCAGTTTTAGTTTCGATTCCAGACCCGTTCAAATCCGATTATGTTCGGTCCAGATCCGACCCGACCCGCTAAATACGGTTAATCTGGTTCTGATCCGGCCCGGCCCGACCCAATCATGTTTGATCCGGCCCGAACCGACCCGTTAGATACAGTTCCAGTTCTAACCCAACTCGGTCCGGCCTGACTAATTAATTTCTTTTTTTTTTGGGCAAAGGTGCAAATGCACCCTTAAACATTTTTGCGAAAATCACGTACACCCTTAACGTTTGACTTGGACTAATTACACTCTCAACGTTTAAAACCGGAGAACAATGCCCCTTGCTTTTGACGTCTTGTTGACGGTGTTATAAAAATTTATTTTCAATTTTTTATTTTATTTATCAATTATACTAATATTGTTTATTTACATATTTATTTTTACCTAATATTATTAGATACAAATAAATATACAGATTGTTTAGTATGTTTTTCTTTCCGTACACTCTTGTTGTTATATGTTTCAGTTGTCAAATGTGAGGAAATGCCGAATGATATTGGATTCAATTTCACATGTTTATTATAACGATGTGATAGTCTTGTATGCCATATTCTTTTAGGATGATGATTTGATTCGTGCTTCATGTTTTATTTAGGAATTTCGTTGAAAATGAAGTAGACATATACACAATAATACACATTCTTAACACACAAACTAAGTCTTCGGAAAACCATCAACAAAATTCGAATAGGTATTTAGTCAATCACATTATTCAAACAAAGAATCAGACATATATATTTGGTTGGGTGTGCATATGATTTTAGTGAAAAAAATTTAATACCCAATTAAGTCGAAAATTATGAAAAAAAATGCAATTTAACAAATCATGAATTATCGAGAAATCGAAAGTCGTCAATTGAGGAAATAGTTGTAAAACAGTAGATATCAAATTACTAACAATAAACGGGGAATGGAGGGAGATAGAGAATGAGTATATTGTGTTTGAGACCCAGGGGTGACTCGGACCCGAAAATACCCATGAGTATTCTCCCGGTCCGGAACCATTAATAATTTAAATTAACGGTCTGGGTCCGGTCCGAAACCGATATTTAACCGTCCAGCCCGATTCCAGAACCGTAACTATTTTAACGGTTTCGATCCGAATTTTACTCACCCATTCACACCCTTATTTGGTAGTGTTAAAACCATACTAATACAGCATTACAATTATCAGAAGACTCGAACAATTATTGTATCCAATAACATTATAATATAGCACAATTTTAATATTAATGTCATGAATTAAATGCAACTCAATGTCAATTATTTCTTGAAACGTCATTAATAACATAGAATTAAGGAGCCACTACAAACTCAAACATAAAATTTAAATGTTTGTGGAGAAAAACGAAATTAAAATTAATATAAAGATTTAGAAATTTGGGTCTGTTTTTTTAATTATCTTGTGATTTTTGTAAGAATTGTATTCTTTAATTTGATCAATACCGTGATAATTTTTGGGATAAAAAATAATGAGACGATTATTATTTATTATCTCCTACTGATTAAGAAGAACTCAACAAAAATTCACTAAGTTAATTTTTTAGAATATCATGATATTATAAAAACGAAAAATAAAAAAGAATAAGGAAAGAACCTATGAAAGAATATAGTTCATTAAAAAAGTGGTTAGTGATTGAAATTCTGTGAATGGATAGTGTTTAGGTTTTACGTTTAAAAGTGTGATAATTTATATTAGCACATCTTATATTAAAATAAATAAAACAGTTTATTTTCACTGAGGGTAATAATTTTAAATGGCACGCATCTAAATAGAAAACAATGATTTTGAAATAGGAAAAGTGGAGCTCAAAGTACGTGAATGCAATTATTAATTTGAATCTTTATTGGATCTTGAATGTTAAATCCATAGTGATTACTGATTAAGCATATCATGGTATATGCTTGCTTTGTGCCTTTTGCCATAGACAAATACAGAGTAGTATATAAGTGTTTAAATTTTCTATATTATTTTATGTTTGAAATTCTTTAACATGTGATTCTGCATCTTCCAATTAAACTCGTAATTAATTCAAATAAGTTAATCTTTGTTTATTAATTGAGATCCAAGAATTTAACACATGGATGCATTTCGAATATGTTATAATCGTATTATTATTTCAGAAAAATCTGGAGCTAATTAAATTGTAGTTGTGAGATTCGAATCTCGTATTTCATTACTATAACGACACCCTATTGATTATAAAATGAATATAAAAAATAGATGGTATTTATTTATGTATTATTAAAAATAAATAATGTTTGATTAGAAAAGAAAGAAAGAATGGATCTGAGTCAAAGTAGAAAGATAGGAAATTGCGAAAGGCAAGAAAGCTGTTGTTTACTCAACTTAAAAAGTAAGGTAAGGAAGGCAATGTCTCGTGCTCTTTCCAACTTTCCTAAACACTTTGTCTCCTAATAATTCATAATTCCCATACACACACTCTCTTCTTCGTGGCCCTCTCTATTACCACCAATTTATTAATTACGACAATATATCAACTATATTCTATTTATTTATTTTTTCTTTATATAAATATTACTTATTAATTGACTGTATAGTATATTTTCTGTTTTGGATTTGAGATTAATGCAAGTCTCCAGCTTCAATAAATAAGAGTAACATGGAAAATATAAGTTGAATAGATTAACTCGTGGAAATATTTTGATATTACTCGTGCAATCAAAAATATATGCTTTTAGAACGAAGGGTAGCCTTTTGTGCGAATATAATTTAATTATTTCAACTATGTTATTATTACTATTTTTAATGCAACTAAATTCATTTTGAATATATAGTGTTAATATAAACATAACGACAGGGAGTCGTAACTAATATCGTTTTATTATTTTTCATATATATGATATATTGGTCTTGATACGAGTAATTTAGTGTATGACAGAGAATACAATACTTGAAAACTTTTTGTGTCTAAGGCAAGTTTTGTCGGTGTATGTGTATGTCAATACTGATTGAAGGTTCGGTATTGACCTTCAGTATATATCAATCATTTGGTCTACACTTATATTAGTATTGGACTAATGGACTATTATATCTACTAAGTTGAAGTGCGGAGGTTGGTGGTCTTTCTTAACTCGTATTGTCAGAAAATTGAAATCCTTGACTTTTTAGTGATTTCGTTTTCTTATTAATCAACTTTCAATATAACAATGAATGATTAATTAGTACAATTGATAAGAAAATAGAATTCAATATAGAGTAACACACATGAGTTGGTTTGCATGGTTGAGAGATGAAAACTCATATATCCATAATTCTCGATGTGACTCGAGGGTCTAGATATACAATGGTTCTGATCACTTCTAGCTTCAAGACTATATATGTCTAAAACTAGATATATCTTCAGTTACAAAGATTCTTCCAACTCTTAAGAATACTACGAAGCGTATACAAAAGATTACAGAGTATTCTGAATATTTCATATTTTGAGAGCTTGAACTTGAGAGCGGTTTGATAGCTTGAAAGCTTTGATCGCGCGAAAAAACGGTGCTTGAAAATGTTTTAAATGTTGAGGTATTTATATTAATCTCTCAATGATGTAGCCATTCGAGTGAAATTCTTTCGGTAGCAGATTTGTCCTTGTTATCATTTTTGATGTCTGCAATAAAGATCTCGTAAGACAACTTTGAGATATTATACTTAAAAGGAAATGCCTAGTTAAAGTAGGTTTGACATTGAGTACAATCCTTTTGAATTTAAAATTCAATCTATGTTGACTTCAGATTTTGGAAAATGTTCTTCACACTTTCTGAATCATGTTAACTATCAGTGTAGCTTTCAGTAAATATAAGATCTCAAGGTCTAATTCTTCGGTGCAATTACATATTGAAGTCCTTTAGAATTTGATGTTCATTCTTCCAGATGTAGTCGTTTAGTATTCAAATTAAAACACCCTTCAAATTTATTGTACTTATAAATTAAACTTCCTAACATGTATATTCTTTAAATAAAAGCTAAGACGAATTAAACAATTTTGAGAAGATAGTTTGAAATTTGAATCAATACTCATATAAATATTTATCCACATATATAAAAAAAGAATCATCAATGACATTATGAATATAAATCGATTTCGAATAACATTATCATGCAAGTGCTTTATTTTAAAACACATAAACTAAATTAAAGCTAGTTTAAAGCATTATAACAACACGCATATATATATACACACACACTAAAGTAAGCTTAAAACAAAGTTGGGCATGAAAACTTAAAAGTGGGGATTTGTTTGAAGGCTATTGTGGTGCATGATGACATAATAGCATAATTTCTTGTGGGGTAAATTAGTAGCACATAAACATAATTAAATGTTATGTCAAACAATAATTATTAAGGCCGATTAAATAGAAACACTCACAAAGCCATTGATACTTTTAATAAAGAGTTGTACTTGCAAATCTTCATCGATACTAACTTTCTTTTATCATTTAACAGAGTATGCATGACAAGTCTGAAATTACATATTTGCATGCAATTTTACGTATGAAATTTTATACCCTACTCGTTGTCTAAACAATTAAATTCTTATTAAAAGCTTTAATTAGTGAACATGAAGCATATTTTCTACACTATTTAATAACACATTGAAATTATATTGACCAAATTTGTTAGAATTAAATGGATGATTTTCCTACCCGAAAAAGACATGATATAATAATAATAATAATAATAATAATAATAATAATAATAATAATAAT